>JARQOD010005276.1:0-48962 GCA_033576555.1 Oophaga sylvatica | reverse complement strand
AATTCGAACTGACACCCCAGCATTGTTGTGGGGGCCCATATCTAAGGGGCACAGCAAGTTTTAGGGTGATCTTACTAAAAGGGGCGGAGCTATGACCCCTAAAATGATGAGGGGTGCCCACTTTAGGGGGTCATAGCCCCACCCCTTTGGTCAGATCACCCTAAAACTTGCTGTGCCCCTTAGTTAGGACCCCCAAAACAATGCTGGGGTGTCAGTTCAAATTTTTAAAAAGTTCCCAGAAATGACATACAGTGAGGTCCGGGGGTATCGATTTTGTCAAAAATGAAATTTTTGGGGAATTCGAACTGACACCCCAGCATTGTTGTGGGGGTCCTATCTAAGGGGCACAGCAAGTTTTAGGGTGATCTGACCAAAGGGTGTGGAGCTATAACCCCTAAAGTGGGCACCCTCCTCATTTTAGGGGGTCATAGCTCCACCCCCTTTGGTCAGATCACCCTAAAACTTGCTGTGCCCCTTAGTTAGGACCCCACAACAATGCTGGGGTGTCAGTTCAAATTTTTAAAAAATTGCAAAAATGACATACAGTAAGGTCCGGGGGTATCGATTTTGTCAAAAATGAAATTTTTAGGGGAATTCGAACTGACACCCAGCATTGTTGTGGGGGTCATATCTAAGGGGCACAGCAAGTTTTAGGGTGATCTGACCAAAGGGGGCGGAGCTATGACCCCTAAGAGGAGCACCCCTCCTCATTTTAGGGGGTCATAGCTCCGCCCCTTTTAGTAAGATCACCTAAAACTTGCTGTGCCCCTTAGATAGACCCCACAACAATGCTGGGGTGTCAGTTCAAATTTTTAAAAATTGCCAAAAATGAATACAGTAAGGTCTGGGGTATCGATTTTGTCAAAAATGAAATTTTTGGGGGAATTCGAACTGACACCCCAGCATTGTTGTGGGGGTCATATCTAAGGGGCACAGCAAGTTTTAGGGTGATCTACTAAAGGGGCGGAGCTATGACCCCCTAAAATGATGAGGGGTGCCCACTTTAGGGGGTCATAGCTCCACCCCTTTGGTCAGATCACCTAAAACTTGCTGTGCCCCTTAGTTAGGACCCCACAACAATGCTGGGGTGTCAGTTCAAATTTTTAAAAAGTTGCCAAAATGACATACAGTAAGGTCCGGGGGTGTCGATTTTGTCAAAAATGAAATTTTTAGGGAATTCGAACTGAAACCCCAGCATTGTTGTGGGGGTCCTATCTAAGGGGCACAGCAAGTTTTAGGGTGATCTGACCAAAGGGGGTGGAGCTATGACCCCTAAAAGAGTGGGACCCTCCTCATTTTAGGGGTCATAGCTCCCCCCTTTGGTCAGATCACCCTAAAACTTGCTGTGCCCCTTAGATAGGACCTCCACAACAATGCTGGGGTGTCAGTTCGAATTCCCCCAAAAATTTCATTTTTGACAAAATCGATACCCCCGGACTTACTGTATTCATTTTTGGCAATTTTTTAAAAATTCGAACTACACCCCAGCATTGTTGTGTGGGTCCTAACTAAGGGGCACAGCAAGTTTTATGGTGATCTGACCAAAGGGGGTGGAGCTATGACCCCTAAAGTGGGCACCCCTCATCATTTTAGGGGTCATAGCTCCACCCCTTTGGTCAGATCACCATAAAACTTGCTGTGCCCCTTAGTTAGGACCCCCACAACAATGCTGGGGTGTCAGTTGAATTCCCCCAAAAATTTCATTTTTGACAAAATCGATACCCCCGGACCTTACTGTATGTCATTTTGGCAATTTTTGAAAATTCGAACTGACACCCCAGCATTGTTGTGGGGGTCCTAACTAAGGGGCACAGCAAGTTTTAGGGTGATCTGACAAAGGGGTCGGAGCTATGACCCCTAAAATGAGGAGGGTGCCCACTTTAGGGGGTCATAGCTCCCCCCCTTTGGTCAGATCACCCTAAAACTTGCTGTGCCCCTTAGTTAGGACCCACACAACAATGCTGAGGTGTCAGTTCGAATTCCCCAAAAAATTTCGTTTTTGACAAAATCGATACCCCGGAACCTTACCGTATTTCATTTTTGGCAATTTTTTAAAAAATTCGAACTGACAACCCAGCATTGTTGTGGGGGTCCTAACTAAGGGCACAGCAAGTTTTAGGGTGATCTGACCAAAGGGGGTGGAGCTATGACCCCCTAAAATGGGCACCCCTCCTCATTTTAGGGGGTCATAGCTCCACCCCCTTTGGTCAGATCACATAAAACTTGCTGTGCCCCCTAGTTAGGACCCCACAACATGCTGGAGTGTCAGTTCGAATTCCACTAAAAATTTCATTTTTGACAAAATCGATACCCCGGAACCTTACTGTATTTCATTTTTGGCAATTTTTGTAAAAATTCGAACTGACAGCCCAGCATTGTTGTGGGGGTCCTAACTAAGGGGCACAGCAAGTTTTTGGGTGATCTGACCAAAGGGGGCAGAGCTATGATCCCCTAAAATGAGGGGGGGTTGCCCACTTTAGGGGGTCATAGCTCCGCCCCCTTTGGTTTCAGATCACCCTAAAACTTGCTGTGCCCCTTAGTTAGGACCCCCACATCAATGCTGGGGTGTCAGTTCGAATTTTTAAAAAATTGCCAAAATGAAATACAGTAAGGTCCGGGGGTATCGATTTTGTCAAAAATGAAATTTTTGGGGAATTCGAACTGACACCCCAGCATTGTTGTGGGGGTCCTAACTAAGGGGCACAGCAAGTTTTAGGGTGATCTGACCAAAGGGGGCGGAGCTATGACCCCCTAAATTGGGCACCCCTCCTCATTTTAGGGGGTCATAGCTCCGCCCCCTTTGGTCAGATCACCCTAAAACATGCTGTGCCCCTTAGTTAGGACCCCACAACAATGCTGGGGTGTCAGTTCGAATTTTAAAATTTGCCAAAAATGACATACAGTAAGGTCCGGGGGTATCGATTTTGTCAAAAATGAAATTTTTAGGGGAATTCGAACTGATATGGAAATTTAATTAGGATAAAAATATCCTTCCGTGTTTGCTGCTTGCTTCTCCAAATCTCTATATAATGTCTTCTTGAGCGCTCAGAACGACATGAGGACTGTCCACACGAAAGTGTCAGTATAACAGTTCGTCAAAGACATACATTTATTATTCATTCAAGGTTTTATACGTTTACAAAAAGGGGCTGGTTAGTCAATTAACATACAATTAAAATCTGCTAGATTATTGGCTGTTCTAGTGTAAATATGATAATTATGATAATCATGATGAAAAGAGCTGAAGTTGCAGAATTATTGTTTATATTCTTGTGACCTAGTTGTCTTGCATAACTATAATGTAAACAACAGATATCTAATAGGACTTTTTGTACTTCATGTATTTGTTCCTTTACGAAGGTCTTATGAAGGCCAGATTTCTTTAAAACGATGATTATATCTGGCCTAGAAATATGTGAGCACAGGGTTTTTTAGCAAGTGAGATCTATCTAACTGTGAATGTGAATACATATATGTGAATATACTTTGAATATATGGAATACATATATATTTCCATGACAGTCCCCCCTTAGATACCACTTGCCCTAAAAAAAAACCTGCTCCTGGCCCAAGCGCTGCAACTCTTTTGTTCTGCCTGTGAGTTGAGACACCCTAGCGCATGTCTCCCCCACCGAATATAGACTTTCGCAAATTGGGCGGTCAGGAGGACTGTCCCTGTCGGGGGTTTATGTGTTTGCAATCATAGTCTCCTTATTTGATAGGATGTTTTCATCAAGGATGTGTATTCTCAGTCTGGAGGTAGTTCGGAGATCTGGTCAAGCCAGGCAGTTCTATCCGGACTGGTGCGAGGTCCAAGATGGTGAGTGGCATCAAATTGGTTTCTCCTGAATAGTGTTGAGCATTCCGATACCGCAAGTATCGGGTATCGGCCGATATTCGCGTTATCGGAATTCCGATACTTAATTCCGATACTTTTTCAATATCGTATACCGGAATCGGAAGTTCCCATAATTCTTTGAGAGGCAATGTGATTTTAGTCAGCCAATGAGGAATCCTACGAAGTGTGGGCACATCCTGTAATGCTGCGGTCATCTTAACTAATGGCATGGCTGTGATTGGCTGCTGAAATGATGTCAGAATGCACTATAAAAGGCGCCGCAGCCATTTTAGCGTCACTGTGCTGTGAACTCAGTAAGGGACAGAACGCTGCTGTGCTGACTCTGAGGGACAGTTAGATATTGCGATTTTGTGTATACTGTGCTTGAGGCAGGCTAGTTTACCAACCGCTGTGTAAAGCTTCATTTTGCCAGTGTTGTTTTAACAGCTCTGTGCAAGGGTGTGTGTGTGACAGTGCAGGTGACGCTGCAGTTTGCTCTGCATCCACCGCTGTTTGTAGGCATCTGCACGTGTCACTGACTCTTTTTTTTTTTTATTTATTTAGTGGAATTGGTGCAGCTCCATTATATTAGAAAAAAATCAAATCTATTAGTGTGACGTGCTTCCATCCGTATACAATACATTGGTTGCAAACACTATAGAAGTACACAAAGGAGCTTTTCACAGATAGTGAATAGTTGTGTTTCAGTGTTCACTGCAGTCTGTGAGGTTTTGATTTTTTTGAGTGCAGATCACGCTCCAGTTAGTTCTTCAACCACTGCTGGTTGTAGTCTGCTGAGCGTGTGTCACTGCCTCATCCTTCACATTTTTCTCTAATTGGTGCTGCTCCATTTTAGTGGAAAAAAATCTAATCTATTAGTGTGACGCGCTTCCATCCGTATACAATACATTGGTTGCAAACACTATAGAAGTACACAAAGGAGCTTTTCACAGATAGTGAATAGTTGTGTTTCAGTGTTCACTGTAGTCTGTGAGCTTTTCATTTTGTGAGTGCAGATTACGCTCCAGTTTGTACTTCAACCACTGCCGGTTGTAGTCTGCTGAGCGTGTGTCACTGCCTCATCCTTCACATTTTTCTCTAATTGGTGCTGCTCCATTTTAGTGGAAAAAAATCTAATCTATTAGTGTGACGCGCTTCCATCCGTATACAATACATTGGTTGCAAACACTATAGAAGTACACAAAGGAGCTTTTCACAGATAGTGAATAGTTGTGTTTCAGTGTTCACTGTAGTCTGTGAGCTTTTCATTTTGTGAGTGCAGATTACGCTCCAGTTTGTACTTCAACCACTGCCGGTTGTAGTCTGCTGAGCGTGTGTCACTGCCTCATCCTTCACATTTTTCTCTAATTGGTGCTGCTCCATTTTAGTGGAAAAAAATCTAATCTATTAGTGTGACGCGCTTCCATCCGTATACAATACATTGGTTGCAAAACTATAGAAGTACACAAAGGAGCTTTTCACAGATAGTGAATAGTTGTGTTTCAGTGTTCACTGTAGTCTGTGAGCTTTTCATTTTGTGAGTGCAGATTACTCCAGTTTGTACTTCAACCACTGCGGTTGTAGTCTGCTGAGCGTGTGTCACTGCCTCATCCTTCACATTTTTCTCTAATTGGTGCTGCTCCATTTTAGTTGAAAAAAATCTAATCTATTAGTGTGATGCGCTTCCATCCGTATACAATACATTGGTTGCAAACACTATAGAAGTACACAAGGAGCTTTTCACAGATAGTGAATAGTTGTGTTTCAGTGTTCACTGTAGTCTGTGAGCTTTTCATTTTGTGAGTGCAGATTACGCTCCAGTTTGTACTTCAACCACTGCCGGTTGTAGTCTGCTGAGCGTGTGTCACTGCCTCATCCTTCACATTTTTCTCTAATTGGTGCTGCTCCATTTTAGTGGAAAAAAATCTAATCTATTAGTGTGACGCGCTTCCATCCGTATACAATACATTGGTTGCAAACACTATAGAAGTACACAAAGGAGCTTTTCACAGATAGTGAATAGTTGTGTTTCAGTGTTCACTGTAGTCTGTGAGCTTTTCATTTTGTGAGTGCAGATTACGCTCCAGTTTGTACTTCAACCACTGCCGGTTGTAGTCTGCTGAGCGTGTGTCACTGCCTCATCCTTCACATTTTTCTCTAATGGTGCTGCTCCATTTTAGTGGAAAAAAATCTAATCTATTAGTGTGACGCGCTTCCATCCATATACAATACATTGGTTGCAAACACTATAGAAGTACACAAAGGGGCCTTTCACAGATACTGAACAGTTGTCTGCAGGGTTCACTGTAGTCTGTGAGGAATAACCACACTTAGGCCTTAACTTTTCTGACTTTCTTTATCAATCTACCAAGATGAAGAAGTCAGTGAGTAAGGCACGTGGTCGTGGTCGAGGCCGTGGATTTGCAGCAGGGAGAGGACGTGGGGATTCTGTGGCTGCTGCCGCACCCAGTGACACAGCATCCACCAGTTTTCCCCGTGAGCGTTCCTTTATGCGCACTTTTGTAGGAGCTCAGCGTACCCCCCTGCTGCGTGAAGAACAAATTGAAGCCGTTGTTGGTTGGATGGCAGCCAATGCATCGACTTCAATACCTTCCACCTCCTCTCAGGACCACAGCACTGTTGAACAACCATCAGTCTCTTCACCGCCTGCCAAATTGCCCAGGCAGTCAGAGAGCTCTGTACAGGAGCCAGCTGAGTCTCTGCTTCTGTTCTCAGAATCTGTTGGCTTGGAAACAGGGGCCCAGCAAGCAGCATTCTGGAATGTGAAGAAGAGGCAGTATGCAGTGATGCGCAACAGCTGTGTCTCTCTGAATCTGAAGAGGCGGGTGAGCCAGTGCCGATGGTCAGCACACCGCAGAACGCATCTGATGATGATGAGACTCAGTTGCCAGTTTCTGTTGAGCATGGTGCTGGCCAGACCACCCAACAACAGCAGGTGTTGGAAGAGGGTAGTGGTGGAGATGATGAGGTCCAAGACCCAACATGGCGTGAGGAACAGGAAGGTGGTGGGAGCAGCTCTGAGGAAGAGATTGCACCAACGGTCCAAACAGTAGGGAGAGGTAGGCTGCAGACTCGCTTGCCTGTAGCCTCCAGTTTGGCACCCGTTCGGAGCAGTTCTCTTACAACAGCCAAACCGGGCGCTCCCAGGACTTGCTCTGCGTGGTCCTTTTTTGATACAGTTGCAGATGATATTTGCTATGTAAAATGCAAGCTGTGTAATCAAAAAATTAAAAGAGGTAAAAGTGTCAGTAACCTTAATACAACAAATATGTGGAAACATGTGCGGTCAAAGCACTTTGTTGAGTTACAAAGACACACTGGAGATGTAGGCCAACCTACAGCAGCACCTACATCTTCAGCTCCTGTTGGAGCCTCTTCCTCCAGTTCACACACAGCTGGTAAGGCTTCCTCAAAGGATCGCCATGGAAGAACCTCTGTCACTGTTGTCCAGAGACACAGTGTTATTCCACCCACAGCTGCAAGTTCCCTGTCATCCTCACACACCCAGGCCACAAAACAGCCATCGGTAGCACAGGCATGGGATAAAAGACGGCCATACTCGGCAAACCATCCACGAGCACAGGCTCTGAATGCTGGCATTGCAAAACTCCTGTCCCTTGAAATGCTGTCATTCAGGCTGGTGGAGACTGACAGTTTCCGTGAATTAATGGCATTGGCAGTCCCACAATACAATGTGCCCAGCCGATTTTATTTCAGCAGGCAAGCCGTCCCTGGTCTGCAAAAGCATGTTGAGGCAAAAATTAAACATGCGCTACTAAACGCCATCAGTAGCAAGGTCCACCTGACCACCGATGCGTGGACCAGTACCCATGGCCAGGGACGATACCTTTCACTCACTGCCCATTGGGTGAATGTTGTGGAGCCGGGTACAGATCTTGCGAGTGGCGCTGTACGTGTTCTGCCAACTCCAAGGATTGCCGGAATCAAGTCTGTCCACATTGACTCCTCCTCCTACTCCAGTTCCTCAGAATCATCGCTGCAGGAGCCGTCACGGTCTACCTCCACATGGATCCGTGGACGCTTACCTGATGCGACCGATATGAGCACAGCCGTGGCCAAACGGCAACAGGCCGTTCTGAAATTAATTCCATGGGGAATCGAAGCCACACAGCGCAGGAGGTCTGGAATGCCATCAAGCAGGAGAGCGATGTGTGGTTTTTGCCAGCGAATCTCCAGCCAGGCTTGGTAGTGTGTGACAATGGCCGAAATCTGGTGGCAGCTCTGGGCCTTGGCAACCTCACTCACATACCATGTCTGGCACATGTGCTCAACTTGGTCGTGCAGAGTTTTTTGAGGGACTATCCGGATCTTGATGCACTGCTGCACAAGGTCCGCCTAGAGTGCGCTCACTTGCGAAGTTCCAGCATGGCCAGATCGCGCATTGCAGCTCTGCAACGCAGATTGCGCCTTCCTGAACATCGCATCATATGTGACGTATCCACCAGGTGGAATTCAACGTTACATATGTTGGAGCGGTTGTGTGAGCAGCAGCCAGCAGTTATGGAGTATCAGCTGCATCAGGCGCAATCAACACGCAATTTGCGCCGTCCACACTTCACCATTAATGAGTGGGCCACTATGAAGGACATGTGCCACGTTTTGCGTGCGTTTGATGAGTCAACGCGGATGGCGAGTGCAGATGATGCACTAGTCAGCCTGACTGTCCCCCTTATCTGCCTGCTTCAAAAAACACTGCAAGCAATAAGGGATGAGGTTTTGGAAGAGGTGGAGGATGAGGAGTCACAAATTCCATCACCTTCTGGAAAGTCAGCGCAACGTGGTTCCTCACAAAGGGCTGGGCAGGGCTCACTTTGTGAGGAGGATGAGGAGGAGGAGTCAATGGAGGAGGAAGACATCGCTCCAGAGGGAGGTACACAACGCTCTAGTCAGTATGTAGAGCGAGGGTGGGGTGATGCAGAGCAGGCAGAGATAACGCCTCTTGCAGAGGACAGCGTTTCTTTGCCAGTTGGGAGTCTGCAGCACATGGTTGATTTCATGCTGCAGTGCCTAAGAAACGACCGCCGCATCGCCCACATTCTCACGACGTCTGATTATTGGGTGTACACCCTCCTAGACCCTCGCTACCGGGACAACGTCAAAAGCCTCATCACACCGTTGAACCGGGAGCGTAAAATGCGGGAGTACCAAGACACACTGGTGCAATCCCTAATGTTCTACCTTACTGCCGAGAGCACTGCTGCTGCTACTGCTTTACAAAGCATCTCTGTGCGTCGAGGCAGTGTAGAGAGCTCTGCAACAAGAGGGAGCACACGCAGTGCCTCTGCACAGGGAAAGACCAGTATGTTAAAAATGTGGCAAAGTTTTGTGGCAGCGCCACAAATGTCTACACCATCCGAGAGGGCTCCAGTCAGCGGGAGGCAACGTATCCGTCAGATGGTGACAGACTACTTGGCTTTGCCTCTGAGTGTACTCCCAGATGGCTCTTCCCCATTCAAGTTTTGGGTCTCTAAGCTGGATACATGGCCAGAGCTTAGCCAGTATGCATTGGAGGTGCTGGCTTGCCCTGCTGCCAGTGTATTATCGGAGCGCGTCTTTAGTGCTGCAGGTGGTGTACTAACAGACCGTCGCATGCGACTATCCTCCGATAATGTAGACCGGCTTACTTTTCTGAAAATGAACAAGGCATGGATCTCGGCAGAATTTGTCTGTCCGTTTTCAGATTAAATAACTGGTTCGCAACGTTATCCATGTCTCCTGTTATGTTCATCTTTCTACCACCTGAACTCTACTCCCTGGGCTCCAACACTGCCAGTTGCTGCTCAGAAGTGTCGTGTCCACAGAACAAAACACAAGCTCTACTGTTAGTGGGGTTCAGTAACGCCAGCTGTTCCCCTGCTGTGTCAACGGCAAGAAGTCTCCTGTTCCCGACACATGGACAGAAAAACACATGACCAACATGCTCCAAATAGGGAAGAGCCGTCACCCTGCTTGTTATGCTGAAAACATGAAATTGTGAAGTTTTGCAGGCCTAGAATGATAAATTTTTATGACAAATATGGACAAATAATAATTTGTCATCACAGCGCATATCTGCACATGTCTATTAGAAATGGTAACAAAAAATAAAACATAGTCTACTCTTCACATTTTGAAATTAATGCATAAAAGTACATTTCAGACTTATGAATTAATGCTTTTTAAGGAACTTTATCTGTACCTGTAAGATAATGCAGTCAATGGATGTACGAATCATTAAATCCTCATCATCATCATCACGAGTTTTATTTATGACAGACATTATAAAATACACATACTGATGCCAACTGTAACTTCAAACACCATATATGAAATGGCCAGCATGTAAACATGGTAATAATGTCCAATAATAAATTATTACATCTAGAAAGTGCATCATGCATACTGACAATAGGTAGTTATACCTGCAAGTGCTGTTGAAACAACCACAAGAGATATAAATTAATACTGGTATATAGGTATCACAGTGCATAGTTACTCATGGACAATGTTGATGTAATACTGTATCTCAATTAAGTCAGCGTCAACCATTAGGCTTGTTAGTCTTGTACATTGTTAAAGAGGGAACGTAATTTTTTTGTTTGTCATAGGTGGAGTATTACACATTAAATTATTACTGCTGTATTTTTTTTTGCGTCCCTAGTGTGCAATAACGCAGCCTAACCTCACATTTGATAGTCAGCTAATTGCCACACGCTACCCTACCCTACGCGTGACAGTAGGAAGGTAGTGTTGACGGATAAAGCTTTGCGCAACCAGACATTCTTTTACCCTCTTCAACACTCTACAAGCAAAAAATGCATGATTTCAGCCGCAGACTTTATTGACGTACAGTATAACATCGGCATTACCCATCAGAGGCTGTCCACTGTCTGATACAGACATAGAATATACCTTTGCTATCCGTAGCCTTTGTTTCACCTACACTTGCAGGCACACACTTAAATTGTGACAAACAATGCCTAATGTTTTTTTAAATGGTTATTTTTTATTGTACATTATTGTGTCATCAATCACATTGATGAGTCCATGCTGGACATGTCATACATGCTATAGAAAGTAACGATTTTATGAACTTAAATAATTGAAATGTCTGTGACTGTCACATAAAATTTGCGATGATGATGATGAGTGACTATTACAAAATCCATTGTCTTCACTATGTTATGGTTTAACATAGCGTTCCTTAAGCATTATTCATAAAAAAAAAATGGACTTTTATTCTTAAATTTACAACACTATATTTTGTTACCAATTTTTTGGGTGTTGTGTTGTTCCATTTATTTTTGGCATGTGCATATATGCGTTTATATTTGTATTTTCTTTATTTTTCCTTCTTGAAATTAGAAAACATGTGTATCTTTGTACCGTGTTAGCCAGTAGATAGAAAAATATTTAGACTTCAGAGTCAGCAGTGGTTGATACCTTTTAATGGATAACTGAAAAGATGGAAACAAATTGCAAGCTTTCAAGGCTACTCACGTCTCTTCATCAGGGAAAGACTAACTAAAAAAATTAAGCATCACATATTTCTATACACAACAGGACACAGGAATAGTGCAATAGGTAAGACAAGTAAGTGACGTGTATCAGAACTGTCATTATCTCACAGGGATGAACATAAATATTGGAACAGTTCCTAGATAAGGATAGAAAGTTTGATTGCCCTCTCATTGGCGTATTTTTTTGGGTTTTCATGACCCTGGAAGGGCATAGACGCAGATTCCTTAATTGATATAGAATGACATAAATCCATGTGGTCTATTCATTCCATCACTAACAGTGTCAAAGGTCATGATGAGCTTATATTCTGAAACCTTTGTACGTTTCTCATATTTGAAGTTATATTTTAATACCAGTAATTCCATATCCATGATGCTATGACCGGGCAAACAAAAGTCTTTTGCCACAGGTAAATTCATTAATTTATCTGTGATTGTGTGGCGCTGATAATTCATCCTTGTTCTCCTTTTTGTTGCCGGTCTCCCCTCACTTGTCCCTCCCTCACTTGTCTTGGCTATTCCCGTGTCCTGTTGTGTGTAGAAATATGTGATTCTTCATTTTTGGCTTTACTCTTGCCTGATGAAGACACCTGAGTAGTCTCGAAAGCTTTGAATTTGTTACCATATTTTCAGTTAGCCATTAAACGTTATCAACCACAGAGGACTGTCAAGTATAAATATTTTTCTATTCTTGTAATTGAAATTTATCATTTTATTGTTGTAGTAAAAGTTCATTTATTCTTGTTTGAAGTACATACATTTGCAATGGCCACGTAACAAGGCAATAACTCAATATTTTGTGCCTACACCCTCCTTGACCCTGGGCTTCAACAGCGCCAGTTGCTGCTCAGAAGTGTTAGATGCACAGATGAAAACAATCGCTGATGTGTTTGTGGGGTTCAGTAACGCCTGCTGTTCCCCTGCTGTGTGTCCGGCAAAAATTACTGCTAGCTACCTAATCATGGTGAAAAAAACATGACATCTCAAAGTGTGTAGTGCTACACATAGATATGAGGCTACACCATGATTTCTAAGCTGTAAACATTTGAAACGTCAACTTTCAAACCATAAAATGATTTGTCTTTGTCACAAATCTGTAACAAATAATTGTGACATATTATTACAGATATGCACATGTCGAAAACAAATGCAAACACAAAAGCCTACTTATGCTATAGGATACTGATGGTCAACCTTGTCACTCCATAGCTTAGACAAATCCAACTCACATCATGATGACTCAAATACTGCAATGTTGGAAGTGCATAATGTGGGTTGAACTTTGACAACTGCTGCAGTGCGAAGGTTATACTTCAGTGTTCTTGCCTTTGAAATAAAAGCATACAAGTAAATATAATATCCAATGTTGATTAAGGGACGTGATGTACACCTGTAATATTGTGCAAACAATGCATGTAGGAATAGTCCTCTTCAACATTACTTATATTTTTTTGTCATTTTAAAAAATACATATTTGATTAGAAAGTTAACAGCCCATATCATAAAGGTCCTTCATGTAAACATGATAATCGCTAACAAAAATCATGCATTACCTTGGTAAAGTCAATAGTGCATAGTCACAATAGCAAAATATATACCTGTAAGTGGTGCTGAAAGAACGACAACTGATAGAATAGGTGAATGATATCTATTTATCAGACTGAATAGCGACACCTGTACAATGTCGATATAATACTGTACCTTAACAAAACAGCTGTGTCACACCTCACACGCATTTTTCTTGTAGCTTGTTATGTAATAGGGCACATGCGTGTATGTTTCATCATAGGTGCATGTTTACTGAGTAAAGCAGTCATGACAACGCCTTTGTGTTGTCGGTACGCTTGCGATGATGACGATGCGCACCGTGAATGTTAGTCTGCGTCATAAGACGCACAGACGCTCCAATACCCAACGCGTCACAGCAGGAAGCCAGTCTGTGCGTCCAAACAAAGGCGCAAGCATACATGCACGTACCCTTTTATAAAGCTATATAAAAAAAAGGATGTAGTAGTAACGCACACTTTATTGAGGTACAGTATTACATCGCCATTCACCATCTGTGGCTATGCAGTGTCATCTATATATACCTTATCTATCCGTTGTCATGCTTGCAAGTCCACAGTCAGGCATAAATAGCTGTTTTCACTATGCACTTTTTAAAGGTTTTTTTTGTTAATATAAATGATTGCCACATATTATCAGTATTACATGATGGAAATTTTAGATATTTGTAAAAACTTTTTAGTGATATTATTCAGCAAATGAAAATGGTGTACATTACTGTTACTTATTCATCATTAATGGATTCTGATATGTACTTGTATGCTTTTATTTAAAACCGTATAGCAGATTATTTAACCGATTTTTATTGTGGTTTGCATTGCTTTTCAACATGTTAATGTATGCGTTTATGTTTGTCAATTATTAATTTACATATATTTTTTAAAGTAAAATCATCATCTTATGGTACTAAAGGTTATATTTCTCTTGTTTGGAGTACAGACATTTTTAATTGACACGTAACAAGGAAAATACTTGATCTAGTATTTAAACATCCTCCTTGACCCTGGGCTCCAACACCGCCAGTTGTTGCTTGGAAGTGCTGTTAGCACAGTCTACACTTGCTCCTGTGTTTACTGGGGTTCAGTAATGTCAGCTGTTCCCCTGCTGTGTGAACGGCAAACAGTCCTGCTGCCTCCACCATGTTCTCTTTTCATCCCTGGGTTACAACACCGCCAGTTGTTTCTCGGAAGTGCTGTTAGCACAGTCTACACTTGCTCCTGTGTTACTGGGGTTCAGTAATGTCAGCTGTTCCCCTGCTGTGTGAACGGCAAAAAGTCCTGCTGCCTCCACCCTGTTCTCTTCTCATCCCTGTTCTCTTCTCATCCCTGGGTTACAACACCGCCAGTTGTTTCTCGGAAGTGCTGTTAGCACAGTCTACACTTGCTCCTGTGTTACTGGGGTTCAGTAATGTCAGCTGTTCCCCTGCTGTGTGAACGGCAAACAGTCCTGCTGCCTCCACCATGTTCTCTTCTCATCCCTGGGTTACAACACCGCCAGTTGTTTCTCGGAAGTGCTGTTAGCACAGTCTACACTTGCTCCTGTGTTACTGGGGTTCAGTAATGTCAGCTGTTCCCTGCTGTGTGAACGGCAAAAAGTCCTGCTGCCTCCACCCTGTTCTCTTCTCATCCCTGTTCTCTTCTCATCCCTGGGTTACAACACCGCCAGTTGTTTCTCGGAAGTGCTGTTAGCACAGTCTACACTTGCTCCTGTGTTACTGGGGTTCAGTAATGTCAGCTGTTCCCCTGCTGTGTGAATGGCAAACAGTCCTGCTGCCTCCACCATGTTCTCTTCTCATCCCTGGGTTACAAAACCGCCAGTTGTTTCTCGGAAGTGCTGTTAGCACAGTCTACACTTGCTCCTGTGTTACTGGGGTTCAGTAATGTCAGCTGTTCCCCTGCTGTGTGAATGGCAAAAAGTCCTGCTGCCTCCACCCTGTTCTCTTCTCATCCCTGTTCTCTTCTCATCCCTGGGTTACAACACCGCCAGTTGTTTCTCGGAAGTGCTGTTAGCACAGTCTACACTTGCTCCTGTGTTACTGGGGTTCAGTAATGTCAGCTGTTCCCCTGCTGTGTGAACGGCAAACAGTCCTGCTGCCTCCACCATGTTCTCTTCTCATCCCTGGGTTACAACACCGCCAGTTGTTTCTCGGAAGTGCTGTTAGCACAGTCTACACTTGCTCCTGTGTTACTGGGGTTCAGTAATGTCAGCTGTTCCCTGCTGTGTGAACGGCAAAAAGTCCTGCTGCCTCCACCCTGTTCTCTTCTCATCCCTGTTCTCTTCTCATCCCTGGGTTACAACACCGCCAGTTGTTTCTCGGAAGTGCTGTTAGCACAGTCTACACTTGCTCCTGTGTTACTGGGGTTCAGTAATGTCAGCTGTTCCCCTGCTGTGTGAACGGCAAACAGTCCTGCTGCCTCCACCATGTTCTCTTCTCATCCCTGGGTTACAACACCGCCAGTTGTTTCTCGGAAGTTCTGTTAGCACAGTCTACACTTGCTCCTGTGTTACTGGGGTTCAGTAATGTCAGCTGTTCCCCTGCTGTGTGAACGGCAAAAAGTCCTGCTGCCTCCACCTGTTCTCTTCTCATCCCTGTTCTCTTCTCATCCCTGGGTTACAACACCGCCAGTTGTTTCTCGGAAGTGCTGTTAGCACAGTCTACACTTGCTCCTGTGTTACTGGGGTTCAGTAATGTCAGCTGTTCCCCTGCTGTGTGAACGGCAAAAAGTCCTGCTGCCTCCACCCTGTTCTCTTCTCATCCCTGTTCTCTTCTCATCCCTGGGTTACAACACCGCCAGTTGTTTCTCGGAAGTGCTGTTAGCACAGTCTACACTTGCTCCTGTGTTACTGGGGTTCAGTAATGTCAGCTGTTCCCCTGCTGTGTGAACGGCAAACAGTCCTGCTGCCTCCACCATGTTCTCTTCTCATCCCTGGGTTACAACACCGCCAGTTGTTTCTCGGAAGTGCTGTTAGCACAGTCTACACTTGCTCCTGTGTTACTGGGGTTCAGTAATGTCAGCTGTTCCCCTGCTGTGTGAACGGCAAAAAGTCCTGCTGCCTCCACCCTGTTCTCTTCTCATCCCTGTTCTCTTCTCATCCCTGGGTTACAACACCGCCAGTTGTTTCTCGGAAGTGCTGTTAGCACAGTCTACACTTGCTCCTGTGTTACTGGGGTTCAGTAATGTCAGCTGTTCCCCTGCTGTGTGAACGGCAAACAGTCCTGCTGCCTCCACCATGTTCTCTTCTCATCCCTGGGTTACAACACCGCCAGTTGTTTCTCGGAAGTGCTGTTAGCACAGTCTACACTTGCTCCCGTGTTACTGGGGTTCAGTAATGTCAGCTGTTCCCCTGCTGTGTGAACGGCAAAAAGTCCTGCTGCCTCCACCCTGTTCTCTTCTCATCCCTGTTCTCTTCTCATCCCTGGGTTACAACACCGCCAGTTGTTTCTCGGAAGTGCTGTTAGCACAGTCTACACTTGCTCCTGTGTTACTGGGGTTCAGTAATGTCAGCTGTTCCCCTGCTGTATGAACAGCAAACAGTCCTGCTGCCTCCACCATGTTCTCTTCTCATCCCTGGGTTACAACACCGCCAGTTGTTTCTCGGAAGTGCTGTTAGCACAGTCTACACTTGCTCCCGTGTTACTGGGGTTCAGTAATGTCAGCTGTTCCCCTGCTGTGTGAACGGCAAAAAGTCCTGCTGCCTCCACCCTGTTCTCTTCTCATCCCTGTTCTCTTCTCATCCCTGGGTTACAACACCGCCAGTTGTTTCTCGGAAGTGCTGTTAGCACAGTCTACACTTGCTCCTGTGTTACTGGGGTTCAGTAATGTCAGCTGTTCCCCTGCTGTATGAACAGCAAACAGTCCTGCTGCCTCCACCATGTTCTCTTCTCATCCCTGGGTTACAACACCGCCAGTTGTTTCTCGGAAGTGCTGTTAGCACAGTCTACACTTGCTCCTGTGTTACTGGGGTTCAGTAATGTCAGCTGTTCCCCTGCTGTGTGAACGGCAAACAGTCCTGCTGCCTCAACTTTAATTTCCATGGGTACCTTCTGCTACCCATCCGGGTTCCAGTACCGTCAGCTGGTTCTCCGCAGTACCTTTGGCCTAGGTGCCTCCATGTCGGTATCCGAGTTCCAGCAACGTCTGCTGGTCCTTGGTAGTGCTTTGGAGCACAGGTACCTCCTGCTTAGTAACCCTGTCCCAGTAACGTCAGCTGGTCCTCGGTTGTGCCATTGGCTCTTTTCCTTCTGCTGACCCTCCGGGTTCCAGCACAGTCAGCTGGTCCTCGTTACTTTCATTGGCTCTTGTACCTTCTGCTACCCATCCGGGTTCCAGTACCGTCAGCTGGTTCTCCGCAGTGCCTTTGGCCTAGGTGCCTCCATGTCGGTATCCGAGTTCCAGCAACGTCTGCTGGTCCTTGGTAGTGCTTTGGAGCACAGGTACCTCCTGCTTAGTAACCCTGTCCCAGTAACGTCAGCTGGTCCTCGGTTGTGCCATTGGCTCTTTTCCTTCTGCTGACCCTCCGGGTTCCAGCACAGTCAGCTGGTCCTCGTTACTTCCATTGGCTTTTGTACCATCACCAACAGGACAAAGAAGGTTAAGACAAACTACAAGATACAGAACAAGAGACAGAAGAACAATAAGCAGAAGATCAAAAAGCAGAAGAACATTAAGTATAAGACCAAAATGAAGAGCAAAATATATGCTCTAAATTCTAAGCAGAAGAAGACTAAGCAGTGTATGGGGGTGAGTCCGTTCCTCCTCGTGGTGCCCCTGGAAAATGCCTGATGCTGCTGCAGGCTAAACTGAACGCGGACAAATACTGTTGTAATTAAAATCTTTCGTGACAGCAAGAACGGAAGGATGAAAATTCAGAGTTTTACAGATTACAAGTACAGGAATGTCTGTCACAAATAAGAATATGATGAAAAGGATGAATAGGAAGAAGATGAAGAAGTAGAATATGAAGAATAATAACTGTTTAATAAGAACAATATAAGTAATGTTAACAAAAAGATGAATAGCAAGAAGTTTTAGAAGATTAAGAAGGTGAAGATGAAGAATAATTTGATGAGAAAGATGATGCTGCTGAAAATTATGAAGGAGAAAGTGTGTGAAAAGTTAAAAAGGTGAAGACCATGGAAGTTGTGAAACAGACATATTTGACAAAATAGAAAAAAGGTTAACAACATTGTCAATTTGTTCGTCAATCCGAACGTATTTCCTAAAAAAAAAAATTAATGCTATTCCATTGGATTGGGTCAAACATCTATGCCTTTAATGTCTCCTCAACCTCCCCCAATACATTCTACATTACTCTTTCTTGTTTTCCTTCATGTACAATTAACCAACAAGGCAAGAATGGGTTTTTTTTTAATTTCGATATTTTGTTCCCATAGACTTACATGGGACTTCCGGTATCGGTATCGGGTATCGCCGATATTTTAGTGATATCGGCGATACCATTCCGATTCCGATACTTTAGGATATCGGAAAGTATCGCTCAACTCTACTCCTGAACAGTTTTTTCCATTATCCTGCAGATACAAGGAATTACACAGCAACCAGTATTTAATGCAAAAATGAGAACCCCCATAATGGCTGTCCCAACCTGTGCCAACATTTTCTGCCACCCACTCATCCACCCAAAGTATCGATCCCATGGGTCAGTGACACCTGAGTTCTGTTTCAGTTCCTCTGATAACTCATTAAGTTTCTGTATTGCCATTGTGACTTTACCATTTGGGCCAGTGTTGTCTGGGATGTAGGTGCAACAGGTGTCTTTGATCATTGTGCAAACACCTCCTTTCTCAGCTAGAATCATATCCAAAGCCATTCTATTCTGGAATGCCATAATGGAAGTGGGGCCTAACTGTGCTGCCAAACCTTTTACAGCATCTATGGTGAAGTTAACAAATCTCTGCTGGTTATAATAGATGTAATTTATCCAATCAACATTTTTGTTTATAGTGACTCAAATCCTGCTTTAACTTGGTCTCTGGCCTTGAACTCATCAGATAGGTCATCTGGTCATCTGTCTGGTCAGTCAGAGCATCCACGACATCCTTCATGGCTTAGGTGTCTCTCCTGGTACGGGAGCTTCCTTGCAATGCGATACGTGGATTCAAACAGGCTTTCCCTCTAGTTACACAGAGGTTGATGTCATCTGGGGCTCTTGGACAGGATCATCAAATCTGGCAGTGAGGAGAAAAACTCGAGAATGGACATTAGTTTTTGACCAATTCAATTACATAAGTGTTATGATTTGGTAGCTGAGGAGAGCAGGCAAAAAAGGCAATACACCAGAGAGGTTGGAATCTACGGGATTGCAGTACCCTGACTAACCACCACAACTAAAGGCAGCCGTGGAGCATTCCTACGTTGGTCCTAGACGCCTCGTCACAGCCTGAGAAGCTAACTACACCTAAAGATAGAAAAAGGAAAGCTATGTGCCCCGGAGCAGATCCCCAAAGAACATAGGAAGCCCCCAAACATGTAATGGCGGTTAGACAAGAGGAAATACAGACACAGACAGAAAATAGAATGAGCAAACGCTGGGGCCCAATCTGTCTAGATAGAAAAGGATAGGAAGGGCACTTACTGCAATCCCAAAAAACCCTGAAAAGCACCAACTCTACTAATTACAAAAACACTGAGATCACACGACCTCTACCACCTAAATTAGTTCTCTGGTGTAACAAAAACTAAACAGCAACCACTGAAAAAACTGGAAAAGGCAAATGAACAAACAGTGGCTGAACTAAACTGCAAGCACCAAAAAACTAAAAGAAGAAAATGTCTTATCTGTTAGCAGAAGATGCAGGCACGAAACAGCTTTTCTGGGTCTCTGGGAGTGTGCCTTATGCTAAACAGTGCAATAGGGAGTATGCCATGCCATGGTTTGCGTGTCTCTTGGGCAATTTTTCAGCATTCTATTCTTAAGTGTTTCGTTCAGTTTTTTCTACCTTCCTGCTGCTCTGGGGGTGGTAAGGAGTTGTGAGGCCTAGGTCTGACCCTACTGCTAATCGGGTCTCGTGTGTCAGATTTGCTGTGAATGCGGGTCCCTGATCACTTTCTATCATTTCTGGAGCCCCGTATCTGCACACTATTTTCTGAAAGTAGCTGCTTTGCAGTAGTCTTTGCTGACTTGGAACGCTTCTGTTCATCTTGAAAATACTTCTTTTGACCACAATGGCGTATTTGAATCCTTCACTTGGCGATATCTGGATGTGGTCTATCTGGATCCTTTGAAGCTGGTAGAGTGGTCTTTCCAGATAAGGTGAGGGGGACTTTCTTCCATACGTCCAGGCTTGAATTTGCCGCAGGTCAGACAGCTGCTGGTGAGTTTGGCTGTTAGGGTGGAGATCCCTGAAGCGAACCAGTAAGCACCAATCAGATCATTCATTTGTGTCTTTGATATGTGGATGTGGGTCCATCTACCCATTGGACCAACATAGGGTGCATACTTTGTGGTAGGCAGAGTTTGAAGTCTATTATTGATAGCGTTCTTTCTTCACATGTTGCTTTTTTCGCATTCAGCTCTTCTTCTCCTTTTGGAGCTTGGTCTTGTAACTTCTTGAGCAGATTCCAGGACGTTTCTTTGTCAGCTTTCTTGTCTTCAGTCGTCATGTAGTAGCCGTCCGGCTCTACGACCTCTCCCACTTCTCCATGTTGTCTTCCTTTGGCTGCTTCTTTGGCTGCCATGTCCGCCATGTTATTGCCTCACGCCTCTTCTGTTCTCAGTTTTCCATGCACTTTGATTTTTCAAATTGCCACCATTTTGGAAGTTGGAGTATACCCAGTAGGTCCCTGAAGGCTCCATGATGCTTCACGGTTGTCCCGTTTGCTGTGATGAAGTCCCTTGTAGCCCAGATGGGTCTAAAGTCGTGTGCTATGCCATGCGAGTACCTGTAGTCCGTGTAGATGTTTGCAGTCTTGCCTTCTGCCATCTGGCAGGCCTTCGTCAGCGCTATCAATTCTGCTTCCTGGGCTGACAGGCTAGGTGACAGACTTCTGGACCACAGGATTTCTTGATTGCTGGTCACTGCACTTCCTGTGTTGAAACTTCTTCTGGAGCCATCCAAGTATCCCCCTTGGGAGTGGGAGTAGAGTGGCCGGGCTGAGGACTGTAGGTCTGGAGACGGTGACATTATGAGACAAAGGCAATAGAGGCGCCACAAAGATGCCTGGCGGCGGGGAGATTACTGTTGGTTGAGCTTGATTGAAGATTGCCAAGATGTCATGTGGAGTGAGAGTTTCCAGTGGCTGTCCAAGAGTGATTTCAGCAACCTTGTCCAGGAGGGTGTGTGCTGCAGATACTGCCATCAGGCAGGAGGGTGCTCTTCTTGCAACTGGATCCAAGCGGGCTGAGAGGCAGCCTAAAAGTCTCTGTTTTCCCCCGTGAATCCGTGCCAGGACTCCAGTAGCATGACCTTCTTTCTTCCATCAGGTAGACGGAAAGACTTTTCATAGTCAGGTAGGCCTGGTATTGGCGCTGAGACTGTGGAGTTCTTCCAATCTCCTGAATGGGTTGAAGGCTGCGTCTGATAGAAGGAGCGGGGTTGCGTTGATGCAAGCGCACAGAGGCTGCATTAGGACTGAGGCATCAGGGATCCAGGTTCTGCAATATGACACTAGACCAGGGAAGGCCTGCAGCATTCTTGGAGTTGTTGGGGGAGCCATCTTCTCCACAGTGGTCTTCCAGTCTTTTGACATGTGTTTCGTCTGGTGGGCAATACAGTGTCCTAGGGATATAACTTGCTTCTGGCATCACTGGACTTTGTTCTTCCAGACCTTGCGTTGCTGTTCTTCCAGGTAGAGTAGGAGAGACAAGGAATAGACTGTGCAGGTGTCGATGTCAACCACACAAAAGAGAAAGTCATCCACGTGTTGTAGAAGAGTGACTCTTGCATATTCTGCAATCCAGTTGACGAGGATGGAGGACATTGTCTTGGTGAAACTTAAAGGGCTTGTTTTGAGCACCTTGAGGCAACATTGTCCATATGCACGGCACTGGTGCGTGAAAGCAGGCCTCCAGGTGGAGGGGAAACACTGAAGAAGGTACTGGCCAGGTTGATCACCGTGAATACCGTTGCGGTGACTGGGACTCTTGAGAGCAGAGTGTGATGGTTCAGCACTGTTGGGGTTTCAAATACCGTAGCCTCTTTCGCGGCCTCCAGGCCTTGCACCATTCTGAACTCAGTGGGGTTTACAGTCTTTTTCTTCACTGTGGAAAGCTGGGATTGATTCCGATGGGCGAGGCAGCCCAGTTTGGCCTTGTCCTTCAGTATGCGGCAGGGGACTCCCATCTGCTGGTGCAGAGCTGGCGGGAAAACAAACCGTCTACTAGGATCCACATCATGAGAGATGACGACCAGCTGGCTTTCTTGTTCTCCACCAGGACAGTCACTGTGTTAGCACCTGCTCTGGTCACAGGGGGTCTTCTTGTTGGGACGTCTCCTTAAACGGCTGCTTTTTTCTCAGCACGGGCCATCAGTAGTTTCTTTTTCTCCAGCTCGGTCTCAGGTCAATATTTGTGCACAAGTCTGAAGAGCTGAGTGGCCTTTTGCCGGTCTAGGGCCTGGGTGAACTGGTTGATTGCAGGGGGCACCTCCTGGTGCTTGCAAAAGATGAACCTCTGGCGTTAGAGCTGGATGAGGTGTTGCCATTCCATGAAGCGAGTAGAGTCCTTCTTGAGTTGAATATCCTGGCCAATGTCAAAGTTCTCAGGCCGTCTTCTTAGGCGAGTTCACTTAGACCTTCAGTTGGTCAGAGACATCTTGACTCTGGGTGATGGAGTGGCTTTTCTGGTACTATGTCCAGCACCTCCTGTGATAGGTCTGCAGTGTGGTTGTTTGAGGTTCCTGTTTCTTCTTGGGTCAGGGGTGAAGAAAGTGTCATGGTCCCATCTTCCTGGAACACTCTGGTCGCTTTCAGCTTCTGCAGTAGGTCCACTCCCAATAGGTTGAGGGTGCAGGTTTTTTACACAACAAACTGGGACATGATGGAGTGTTCTGGCTGAGTCCACACGCTCAGGGGCTTCATAATCTGGAAATATCTGACTTGACCATCAATTCCCATGCAGGAAGCAGAAGATTCTGATAGGTAGGTGAGGTTGCGGAGTTCCACAAGAAAAGATATGACTACGCCATCCACTCTCAGGATATTGGTCCCACTGGTGGGGTTCCTTGTGGACTTGGTGTGCTCTTGTCCTATGGACGGGGTTCTTCACTGCTTTCTGTGTTTCTTCTTTTTCTGGGTGAAGTCAGTGTTCTGCACTTGTTCCGGAAATGACCAAACTCGCCACAGTTGTAACACTTGACATTCCTTCTGTCCCGGCGGGACTCAATCCTTTTTGCTACTGTGAGCAGGGTATCCATTGCTATTGACGTGTACTCAGGCCTGGCTGCTACCAGTGGTTTACTGATTGGTTCTCTCAGTCCATGCACAAAAGCCTGTGCCAACATCCGTCTGTGTGTCTGATCATGGGTAATGAGGTCCAAATCTTGAAACACTTGCATTACTCTGTCATGGAACTTCTCCACAGACTCTGTCTTGTCTTGACTCGTGACATGTAGGCTGAGAGTTTGTCCTGTCAGTCTGCTTTTGGCCCATTCTCTGAGTTGCTCAATTAGCTTTGGTCCTGTCTCCCAGGCATACGCATCTAACTCTGTTGGAAGCTTGAAGTGTTCTCTCATAATTGGCCAGAATGCATCACCTGCTTTTATTTCCATTACGGTCCAGGGATCAGTCCAGGCTGCTGCATACGTTCGCTGGATCTGCTGCATTTTTTGGCAAAATGGCATGGGGTGTATCCCTGGGTCTGGCAGCATACTGATCACCTGGCTTGGGATGAAGGGCTCATAGGATGGTGCCTCTACCTGTCCCTGCTCTATTGGTGCTTGTGTGTTTTCTTCCCTAGTATTGGGCAGCATGTGTGACGTTGCATCTTCATCTTCATCAGATAAGAAGTGACATGGTGTACTTGGTGCATACACTGGGTGAGATTTGGGCTTTAAAGTTGTCTTGCTGCATGGGGATTTCCCACTTCCTTGCTGAGGCTGCGGTGGATCAGTGTCATGGTTCCATGCTAGCAGCCTTGTAGCTATACCACCTCCCTGTGAAGCCCTAGCTGTGGACTGTTGTGTCTGGGGGCTACATGTAGCATTTTGTGTAGGGAGATCTGCACTTTCTTCTCCTGATATAATGACTGGCAATGTTTGTACTGTGCTTGGGATAGACAAGGTGCCCTGTGCTGGAAACACTGAATACAGGGACACCACATTGCTTGGATTGGGCGTTGACCCAGTTGATGACGAAGTAGAAAAAGAGGAAGAGAAAGGAGGTGTGAGGGAGGAGCGAGAGAAAGAGGAGGGGAGGAGAGAAGAGTGAAAGGGGTAAAAGAGAGAAAGATGGAGGAGAGAGAGAGAAGAAAGATGGAGGGGAGAAGTAGAAGAAGAAGAAGAACAAGATTTGAGAGTTGGAGAGGAAGAGATAGAAGAAGAGGAAGATGAAGAAAATGGATGTGTCAGAGATGTGATGGAGGGAAAAGAAGGAATGAGAGGGATGGCAGCGAGGAAAGAGGAGAAAAGTCTGAAGAAGAAAGAGAAAGGGACTGAGAGAAGAAAAAGGAGAGGGTGTCCCCCCTGTGACTCTTGAGAGGGGATGGTTGAAACAAAAATGCCTTCTCCCTGTGGAGAGAGGCGGGGAGCGTTTTTCCCTGTACAAGGCTCCTTACTCAATGAGAGCAGCCTACACCTGTCCCGTGTCTCCACATGATGGACATGTGATGTGTGTGACTCTGAATTCTGCTCTTGTGACATGTCAGTGATCTTTTTCTCACAGATGATTTAACACCTTTTCAAACTTATTCACATAAAAAAAAAAAAAAAAATCACTTCCTGGTCCGTTCAAATTAACTTGCTGTATCTTTTACACGATGCACCGCTGCTCTTTTATAGCAGATGGTAATCTATTAATAAACTTTCCCGTTACCTTTCAAATAACAAAAAACAAGAAAAAACATTTCATTATGCAGCGTAAAGGCTGCCTGTCTATTTGCTTCTCACGTACTCTGACATTCTATTCACATGCCTAGCCCATCGATTCTTACGTACTGTGTCTATTCCAAAAACCTATTCAACAAAGGTGATTTAAAAAAATCTGAAAACTTGCTGCACTCTGGTTCTGTTTGTTCTCGCCGAATGCCCGACGGGAGGGGCTACTCAGACCACTGCGTAGTTTGTGTCTGCTCTCTCCCTCAGCCTGTAATTCTCCTTATCTATGTGACCTTGTTCTAAAGCAAGCTTGTAGAGAAAAAAAAAAAATGGCTGGAGAAATAAAGCTCTAAAATAAATTGCTTAGAGAAAAAATCTCTCCAAAATCATTTAAAAATGTACTTAAAAGAAAAATTTTAAAAAACTAAAAGTTAGATTTAGTAAAACACTCTAGAAAAAGAAAACAAAAAAAATAAATAAATAAAATAAATTCACCAAAAAGGGGAGAAAAGAAAAACCGTATTAATCATAAAACTCTGAAAAACAACCCTTGTTACTAAGACAGCTAATTAAAAAAAAACAAACAGAAAAGAGGTGGAAAAAAAAAAAATGATTGTAAAATGATAAAAAACAAAGGTTTTGTCTGGTAGCGTAGGCTTTTTTCCTACCGCTCTCTGGAATGTCAGCTGGCTGCTGCCTGCACTTCCCCCCTCCCTTCTATCTGTGCTTGCTCTCTCTACAGGCACTGAAATCACGTATCAAAAAAAAAAATGAATATAGTTCAGTCTGAATGCCTGATAATTCTCACGTTAAAACCTGTAGCCAAAAAACTAGCTTAAAAAAAATAAAAAATCAAAGCCAAGAAACAGAATGCCTGATAACGTGATTAGCAGAGGAGGGGGGGGTCAAAGGGGTTTTCTCGCTGCTGCAGCCAGCACACTGCTCTGAATGAGATACTGACAGAGCGCACGGAGATGTCATTTAAAGCGACAGTACCTGATACAGACAATGAGACAGACACCCAGGAGAATACGAATCCCTCTTTTGATGATCTGTGACACATACAAGCTGCTCTGGTAACTGATAACTCACCAATTGCACTGAGCGCGGTGAGGCTCAAGGTTCTATCGCTCTGTACCATACGCCACAGTAATCTGCAATAGCCTTCATCAAAATTATCACTATCCACGTCTGATTTGACTGGGATGGCCTCCCGGTGCGTGGACAATTATCGTGAGAACTTATCCAAACAAAGCTCCTGCCCTTCACGTCTGATTTGACTGGGATGGCCTCCCAGTGCGTGAAAGTTTACTGCAGAAACTTAACCGAACAAAGCCCTCGCTTCCACAACTGGATTTTTTGGGATAACCTCCCTCCAATGTGTGAAGAATATCTGCGTGGACTTATCCAAAACAAAGCTCCCGCCCTTCACGTCTGATTTGACTGGGATGGCCTCCCGGTGCGTGAAAGTTTACTGCGGGAACTTATGCAGCAATTGTCTTTTGCTATACAGCCCCCAGAAATCAGCAAGCAAAAACACAGTCACCGTTCCAACTCTCTCCTGGTTCACATAAAACATGAAACATATACAGCACAGCAGCAACCAACTCGGCTTATATCCCAGGGCTTTTGGATAAGGGTATGGACTTTTTACACAACCTGGGAATGCGGTGATGACCACGTCCGACCGGCTGGAAGTGTAGGCTAGGACTAGGCACAGGGAACATTCAGATAAGATGATGTGTAGCCCTGGTACACAATACCAGGAGGATGAGTGGAGAGGTAACAGTTAAGGGCTCTTCATACATCACGTACACTTCTGACACACCCAGCAGGGGTGTGGAAGGGAGTGATTTTAGTCAGTCAGTTTCCTGTCCTTGGACAGAGTAGACGTGTCCAGTTTGAGTCTGTTAGCAGTTCAGAAAGTGGAGGCTAGTACAGGTGGTCTAGTTCACCTCAGCCTAGTCAGAGCTGTGCCCCACTGGAAGACAGACTGAGCTATCTATTAAGAGTCGAGCAAATCGAAGGGCAAAGTGGAAGGAAGATTATTGGAAAAGTGCTTTTGGCTTGGAAAAGTCCTGCACATTGCAACCGGTCACTGGGGACCGAAGGATCACTATTAGCTTCAAGCATAGTGGTAAGAAAACCAGAGATTTACCGGACTTTAGGTCGCGGCAAACAGCCCCATATAGTCAGTACGTAACCGGAGTCAGGTGGAATAGGGACTTTGAGTCAAGCGCAGACAAAAGCAAGAACCTAGTTTCATCAATTGGAAGGCTTCACCACAAATCTGACTGGGCAGAACAGTTTTGGAGTAACTGGAGTTATAGAGGGAACTACGCTGCAGGCTGGTTGTACTCATCATTCTTGGACAGTAAAGGAGGCCCCTAACTTGCTTAGCTGTTGCCTCAAAGCTCATCCTCCATCAACCCCATCAGCCTCCCTGGGACCTGCCTTATCATCTTGCAAGTAAAGGTATGGAAAGACACTGATCGTGTGAGACTGAGTTATTATTGCATGCCTGCACAATCCCTACCTAACTACCGACCTGAGGGAAGAGTCCCACCTGTAGGGGACCCGACATCTAGCTGCCTCACCATCCCCTCAGAGATCTACAGCAGCGCTGGTACAAATTACCAGAATACTACAGGTGGCGTCACGAACTGTATATAAATCTATCCCCTGTAAATATTTCCCCAACAAACGCCAGACCGCCAGGGCCACAGACCGAGCCACAGCTACCTGTGACAATCCCCATAGACTTCTACGGGCTCGGCTCTGAGTACCCCATTGCCCTGGTAACCCACAATTGTGGTGGCGGGTCGACACAAAACTTTGGCGTCACGAACAGGATACGAAACTTGCAGCATTGCGAGCCCTGTGTGCCTGTGGAGTGTTTTTGTGAAAAAGGACTGTTTGCACTTTTGGCGCCAAAATCGCCATCTTTGTCGCCATATTCGCGCCCTCAGGCGTTGGAGAAGAAGGTGGGCGTACCTGAAAGAGCGCGCAGAGTCTTGGACACGCCCCCGGCTCTGACTCATCGGCAGGTCCTGCGACAGGAAGTGAACGCTCTGACATCAGAGCGCCTGCGACGAAGGTCCTGTTCCCACTGCGGTGCCTGTGAAATAGCAGCGTCTGAAACCGGTAGGCTCCGTTTAACCAAGGGGCGCTAAGATGTCACAACAACCGGCTGACAGTGCGGCCCCGGCCGGAGGCCCCAATCCCGCACCGTCTGGTATTGTAGCGCCAGATGGGGGCGCAGGCCCTGCACCCAGTCCGGTAGTCCCGATCATGCCACTAACGCTCCCATATATGCCTGGGGCGAAATGGCTTCCCCAATACAGCGGTGAGCCAGGCACATTAGCAGGCTTCAAGCGGAAGTTATGCAGCATCCTAGAAATGTACTCCATGCCTGAGAGACAAAAAGCTGCTGTGCTAATAGGGCAGCTAACTGGCGCTGCTGAGAGGGAAGTGGAGACTTGGGATACCGTTGATCAGGAGTCGGTACCTGCGATCTTCCTTAAGCTACATGCCATATTTGAAGACCGCACAGAAACGGATCTCCGGATGGCCTGTGTGTGGATTACAGGCAGGTGAACCGCATAACACACAAGGATGCATACCCGTTACCACGTATAGAGGAATCATTAGCTGCTCTGAAAACGGCTAACTACTTTTCTACCCTTGATCTGACTAGTGGTTACTGGCAAGTGGCTGTGGCTGAGGAGGATCGTGAGAAAACGGCTTTCACCACCCCAATGGGGCTCTGTGAGTTCGACAGAATGCCGTTTGGGCTCAGCAGTGCCCCAGGAACATTTCAGAGAGTGATGGAAAATTGTCTGGGACATCTCAATTTTGAAACCGTGCTGCTATACCTAGACGACGTTATCGTGTATTCCAAGACATATGAGGACCATCTGAAGCACCTGGCAGAAGTATTCGAGTCCCTGTCCAGGTACGGGATGAAATTAAAACCCTCAAAATGCCATCTACTCAAACAGAAGGTACAATACTTGGGGCACATCGTCAGTCCGGAAGGAGTAGCGCCAGACCCAGAGAAAGTCACTGCCATCCAGAAGTGGCCGGAGCCGAAGAACCTTAAGGAAGTGCGACAGTTCCTGGGACTAACGGGTTACTACCGAAGATTCGTGAAAGATTACACGAAGAAGGCAGCTCCTTTACAGGACCTCCTGGTAGGACAATCCTTAAAGAGCAGAAACCCTCCCTTTAATTGGGGTAAAGAACAGGCTGAAGCATTCCAAAAGATGAAAGAGATTCTTACAGGTGATGAGATCTTAACCTATCCTGATTACAGCCAACCGTTCCTGTTGTACACTGACGCCAGTAATGAAGGGTTGGGAGCCGTTCTCAGTCAGAAGCAGAATGGACAAGAAAAAGTCATCGCATATGCCAGCAGAAAACTCAGGCCAACTGAGAGGAATCCGGAAAATTACAGCAGCTTCAAGCTGGAGTTTCTGGCGCTGGTCTGGGCCATTACTGAAAGATTTAAGCACTATCTGGCCTCCAATAAGTTCACGGCGTACACAGACAACAACCCGTTAACGCACCTGGAAACCGCCAAGCTGGGCGCCATGGAGCAGCGTTGGATGGCTCGGTTGTCCAATTACCAGTTTACTATCAAGTACCGGGCAGGTCGAAAGAATGCTAATGCTGATGCGTTGTCCCGAATGCCGCATGACTCTGATACGGAAGAAGAATCGGACGACCTGGAAGAAATTGAGCTCCCTGCGTTTCATCGAAATGGGGTAGTCCACGAGCATCGAGTCCACAGAAAGCAGTATGGTGCAACATTAAATCCTTTACCCCATCACAGCTGGAAAGAGACTCAGGACAGTGATCCAGTGGTCAGCCGCATCAAGGAGTTGTTAAGACAGGAAGGCTCCTCTTTGGAAAAGGATGCACCTATGTCAGCAAAGCTCCTGTGGAACGAGAAAAGCAGGTTGTTCCTGTACCGTGAGAAGTTGTGCAGGAGATACGTCAACCCCAGAACCCATGAGATGGTCTGGCAAATCGTGGTCCCCAAGGCAGACGTCCCAATGGTGTTGGAAGCATACCACGATCAAGCAGGACACTTTGGCTGGAGAAAGCTGGAGACCCTGTTGAGATGCCGGTTTTACTGGGTAGGGATGCGCAGCTCCATTGAGAGGTGGTGTCGGAACTGTGGACCCTGTGGTCTCAGAAGAAAGGACTACGGTAGTCAGAAGGCACCCCTGCAACCTATCCGGACGACTCGTCCCCTGGAGATTGTGGCCCTGGACCACGTCAAATTGTCGCCAAGTAGATCTGGATACTCATACGCCTTGACTATGGTGGACCATTACTCCAGATTTCTGGTGGTTGTTCCAGTTAAGGACCAGACCGCAGTGACGGCCGCGAAAACCTTTCAAGCAAGCTTCTGCAGACCGCATGGGTATCCGGAGCAAGTATTAACCGATCAGGGACCTGCTTTCGAAGCTGATTTATTCAAGGAATTCTGTCACATGTACGGGTGCAAGAAAATAAGAACAACACCATATCACCCTCAAACCAACGGTCTTTGCGAAAAAATGAACCATATTGTCCTTGACTTGTTGAGATCCATACCGTTGGAAGACAGGAATCGATGGCCGGATTTACTACCTGATTTGGTTGATTTGTATAACCATATACCTGTAAGCTCAACTAACTGCACTCCAGCTTATCTTATGAGAGCAAGGCCCGGAAAACTACCAATGGATCTAGAACTTGGAGTGGTAGAACCGGAGGCAGACGACGCTGTTGAAAACTGGGACGTCAATCGGCAAGAGCAATACAGAAGAGTACAAATCTGTGTGGAGAAAGTCTCAATAAGGCACGGGAGAAACAGGAAGATGTTTATAACCGAAATGCTCCTGCCAAGCCTTTGATGCCTGGAGAGGTAGTATTAAAAAGAAAAAGGAAGATGCACAAATTGGATAACCAGTGGGAGCAAGAACCCTACGTCATACAAGATTCTAAATATGACAACAGAAAAGTTTGTGTCGTCAGTAAGGACGGAGGAAGAACAACAACCACTGTGTCCAGAGATCATTTGAAATTGTGTCCAGAACACTTAAAGCGTTGTGAAAAGAACCCTGTCCTCAATCAAGGAGAAAGAAAGGAAGAGGTCATACACACCGATCTGGAGATTTTCCTGCGGATTGGCCCCGACTGGGAGATGCTGTGATAATTCCAGTGTTGCAGTTTTACCAGCCACAAGAGGAAGTTCTACCTCCAGTTGTGCCTGTGGTGCCAGTTGAGCCCGCTCAGGAGTTACCCATCCCAGCAACACCTCAACCTGTGGAATCTCAAGATGGATCATCTGAAGCAGCGCCCCATACTATGGGATCCCCTGGTGAAGCTGACTCACACCGCCCAGCCATCAGTACGCTTGCCAGATCCATAGAAAGGTTAAGGCAGTTCTATAGTTTGTCGTTACGCAGTGCAGACAGATCGCAACTTGATATACCTGAAACTACACCACGTAGATCAGAGCGAACCACCAAAGGGAAGTTACCCATTAGATATCAGCAGTGATTATAACGAATTGATGTGAATATTGTAAAAAGTCTATATATGTATATGTGTTTTTTCCCTATTATGTCTTATAATGGACTCAGAGGCTGAGGACTGAGCCAGCCCAAAAACTGTATCCTGTAAATAGTTGCACTTTGTGCCTTTTAATGGTTTCGCATGAAGCCTTGACTTACCTCTGAACATAAAACCCGTGTGGTGTGGCACTGAGTGAGGTCTGCATTCGGATGTCCTGCAGCCCACCCAGGACCCACGTTGAAGGTTTGGTGCGGGTCCTTCACAAGTATATTGTCTATTTTTATGAACATGTTTATTTGATATTTGTATTTCTTTATAATGTTTTGCAACATTCAAGACATCCTCACCTCCCGGATGGGACGAATTAATGTTATTGTTGATGTTTTCATGCATAAAAAAAATGTCTCTTTATATTTTACAGCCCGGGAGTGCTGTCGTTTACCATGGGGGAATGTGTAGCCCTGGTACACAATACCAGGAGGATGAGTGGAGAGGTAACAGTTAAGGGCTCTTCATACATCACGTACACTTCTGACACACCCAGCAGGGGTGTGGAAGGGAGTGATTTTAGTCAGTCAGTTTCCTGTCCTTGGACAGAGTAGACGTGTCCAGTTTGAGTCTGTTAGCAGTTCAGAAAGTGGAGGCTAGTACAGGTGGTCTAGTTCACCTCAGCCTAGTCAGAGCTGTGCCCCACTGGAAGACAGACTGAGCTATCTATTAAGAGTCGAGCAAATCGAAGGGCAAAGTGGAAGGAAGATTATTGGAAAAGTGCTTTTGGCTTGGAAAAGTCCTGCACATTGCAACCGGTCACTGGGGACCGAAGGATCACTATTAGCTTCAAGCATAGTGGTAAGAAAACCAGAGATTTACCGGACTTTAGGTCGCGGCAAACAGCCCCATATAGTCAGTACGTAACCGGAGTCAGGTGGAATAGGGACTTTGAGTCAAGCGCAGACAAAAGCAAGAACCTAGTTTCATCAATTGGAAGGCTTCACCACAAATCTGACTGGGCAGAACAGTTTTGGAGTAACTGGAGTTATAGAGGGAACTACGCTGCAGGCTGGTTGTACTCATCATTCTTGGACAGTAAAGGAGGCCCCTAACTTGCTTAGCTGTTGCCTCAAAGCTCATCCTCCATCAACCCCATCAGCCTCCCTGGGACCTGCCTTATCATCTTGCAAGTAAAGGTATGGAAAGACACTGATCGTGTGAGACTGAGTTATTATTGCATGCCTGCACAATCCCTACCTAACTACCGACCTGAGGGAAGAGTCCCACCTGTAGGGGACCCGACATCTAGCTGCCTCACCATCCCCTCAGAGATCTACAGCAGCGCTGGTACAAATTACCAGAATACTACAGGTGGCATCACGAACTGTATATAAATCTATCCCCTGTAAATATTTCCCCAACAAACGCCAGACCGCCAGGGCCACAGACCGAGCCACAGCTACCTGTGACAATCCCCATAGACTTCTACGGGCTCGGCTCTGAGTACCCCATTGCCCTGGTAACCCACAATTGTGGTGGCGGGTCGACACAATGACAAAGATTTCTTACCTTACTGATGGAGCTGCAGTCTCCGTCCCGTGTGCCAAGGCCAAGGCCAACACCCCCGTCTCTCCGGTCGGCCGGGTCCTCGTGCGTTTCGTCCAATGCCCCGCGTGCAGGCGCCAACTGATATGGAAATTTAATTAGGATAAAAATATCCTTCCGTGTTTGCTGCTTGCTTCTCCAAATCTCTATATAATGTCTTCTTGAGCGCTCAGAACGAAATGAGGACTGTCCACACGAAAGTGTCAGTATAACAGTTCGTCAAAGACATACATTTATTATTCATTCAAGGTTTTATACGTTTACAAAAAGGGGCTGGTTAGTCAATTAACATACAATTAAAAGCTGCTAGATTATTGGCTGTTCTAGTGTAAATATGATAATTATGATAATCATGATTAAAAGAGCTGAAGTTGCAGAATTATTGTTTATATTCTTGTGACCTAGTTGTCTTGCATAACTATAATGTAAACAACAGATATCTAATAGGACTTTTTGTACTTCATGTATTTGTTCCTTTACGAAGGTCTTATGAAGGCCAGATTTCTTTAAAACGACTGATTATATCTGGCCTAGAAATATGTGAGCACAGGGTTTTTTAGCAAGTGAGATCTATCTGTGAACTGTGAATACATATATGTGAATATACTTTGAATATATGGAATACATATATATTTCCATGACAAACTGACACCCCAGCATTGTTTTGGGGGTCCTAACTAAGGGTTACAGCAAGTTTTAGGGTGATCTTACTAAAAGGGGCGGAGCTATGACCCCCTAAAATGAGGAGGGGTGCCCACTTTAGGGGTCATAGCTCCGCCCCCTTTGGTCAGATCACCCTAAAACTTGCTGTGCCCCTTAGTTAGGACCCCCACAACAATGCTGGGGTGTCAGTTCGAATTTTTAAAAAATTGCCAAAAATGAAATACAGTAAGGTCCGGGGGTATCGATTTTGTCAAAAATGAAATTTTTGGGGGAATTCGAACTGACACCCCAGCATTGTTGTGGGGGGTCCTATCTAAGGGGCACAGCAAGTTTTAGGGTGATCTGACCAAAGGGGACGGAGCTATGACCCCCTAAAGTGGGCACCCCTCCTCATTTTAGGGGGTCATAGCTCCGCCCCTTTAGTAAGATCACCCTAAAACTTGCTGTAACCCTTAGTTAGGACCCCCACAACAATGCTGGGGTGTCAGTTCGAATTCCCCCAAAAAATTTCGTTTTTTACAAAATCGAAACCCCCGACCTTACTGTATGTCATTTTTGGCAATTTTTAAAAATTCGAACTGACAACCCAGCATTGTTGTGGGGGTCCTAACTAAGGGGCACAGCAAGTTTTAGGGTGATCTGACCAAATGGGTGGAGCTATGACCCCCTAAAGTGGGCACCCCTCCTCATTTTAGGGGTCATAGCTCAACCCCCTTGGTCAGATCACCCTAAAACTTGCTGTGCCCCTGAGATAGGACCCCACAACAATGCTGGGGTGTCAGTTCGAATTCCCCCAAAAATTTCATTTTGACAAAATCGATACCCCCGGACCTTACTGTATGTCATTTTTGGCAATTTTTTAAAAATTTGAACTGACACCCCAGCATTTTTGTGGGGGTCCTAACTAAGGGGCACAGCAAGTTTTTAGGGTGATCTGACCAAAGGGGGTGGAGCTAAGACCCCCTAAAGTGGGCATCCCTCCTCATTTTAGGGGATCATAGCTCCGCCACCTTTGTAAGATCACCCTAAAATTTGCTGTGCCCTTAGATAGGACCCCCACAACAATGCTGGGGTGTCAGTTCGAATTCCCCCAAAAATTTCATTTTTGACAAAATCGATACCCCCGGTCCTTACTGTATTTCATTTTTGGCAATTTTTTAAAAATTCAAACTGACACCCCAGCATTGTTGTGGGGGTCCTAACTAAGGGGCACAGCAAGTTTTAGGGTGATCTGACCAAAGGGGGTGGAGCTATGACCCCCTAAAGTTGGCACCCCTCCTCATTTTAGGGATCATAGCTCCGCCCCCTTTAGTAAGTTCACCCTGAAACTTGCTGTGCCCCTTAGTTAGGACCCCACAACAATGCTGGGGTGTCAGTTCGAATTTTTAAAAAATTGCCAAAAATGAAATATAGTAAGGTCCGGGGTATCGATTTTGTCAAAAATGAAATTTTTGGGGAATTCGAACTGACACCCCAGCATTGTTGTTGGGGTCCTAACTAAGGGGCACAGCAATTTTTAGAGTGATCTGACCAAAAGGGGTGGAGCTATGATCCCCTAAAAATGAGGAGGAGTGCCCACTTTATAGGCGGTCATAGCTCCGCCCCCTTTGGTCAGATCACCCTAAAACTTGTTGTGCCCCTTAGTTAGGACCCCCACAACAATGCTGGGTGTCAGTTCGAATTTTTAAAAAATTGCCAAAAATGAAATACAGTAAGGTCCGGGGTATCGATTTTGTAAAAAATGAAATTTTTGGGGGAATTCGAACTGACACCCCAGCATTGTTGTGGGGGTCCTATCTAAGGGCACAGCAAGTTTTAGGGTGATCTGACCAAAGGGGTGGAGCTATGACCCCCTAAAGTGGGCACCCCTCCTCATTTAGAGGGTCATAGCTCCGCCCCCTTTGGTCAGATCACACTATAACTTGCGTGCCCTTAGATAGGACCCCCTCAACAATGCTGGGTGTCAGTTCGAATTCCCCCAAAAATTTCATTTTTGACAAAATCGATACCCCTGGACCTTACTGTATTCATTTTTGGCAATATTTTAAAAATTCGAACTGACACCCCAGCATTGTTGTGGGGGCCTATCTAAGGGGCACAGCAAGTTTTAGGGTGATCTGACCAAAGGGGGCGGAGCTATGACCCCCTAAAATGAGGAGGGGTGCCCACTTTAGGGGGTCATAGCTCCACCCCCTTTGGTCAGATCACCCTAAAACTTGCTGTGCCCCTTAGTTAGGACCCCCACAACAATGCTGGGGTGTCAGTTCGAATTCAATGCTGGGTGTCAGTTCGAATTTTTAAAAAATTGCCAAAAATGAAATACAGTAAGGTCCAGGGGTATCGATTTTGTCAAAATGAAATTTTTGGGGGAATTCGAACTGACACCCAGCATTGTTGTGGGGGTCCTAATCTAAGGGGCACAGCAAGTTTTAGGGTGATCTGACAAAGGGGCGGAGCTATGACCCCCTAAATTGGGCACCCCTCCTCATTTAGGGGGTCATAGCTCCGCCCCTTTAGTAGATCACCTAAAACTTGCTGTCCCTAGTAGGACCCCCACAACAATGCTGGGGTGTCAGTTCGAATTTCCCCCAAAATTTCGTTTTTACAAATGAAACCCCGGACCTTACTGTATGTCATTTTTGGCAATTTTTTAAAAATTCGAACTGACAACCCAGCATTGTTGTGGGGGTCCTAACTAAGGGGCACAGCAAGTTTTAGGGTGATCTGACCAAAGTGGGTGGAGCTATGACCCCTAAAGTGGGCACCCTCCTCATTTTAGGGGGTCATAGCTCAACCCCTTTGGTCAGATCACCCTAAAACTGCTGTGCCCCTAGATAGGACCCCACAACAATGCTGGGGTGTCAGTTCGAATTCCCCAAAAATTTCATTTTTGACAAAATCGATACCCCCGGACCTTACTGTATGTCATTTTTGGCAATTTTTTAAAAATTTGAACTGACACCCAGCATTTTTGTGGGGGTCCTAACATAAGGGGCACAGCAAGTTTTAGGGTGATCTGACCAAAGGGGGTGGAGCTAAGACCCCTAAAGTGGGCATCCCTCCTCATTTTAGGGGATCATAGCTCCCACCTTTAGTAAGATCACCTAAAATTTGCTGTGCCCCTTAGATAGGACCCCCACAACAATGCTGGGGTGTCAGTTCGAATTCCCCCAAAATTTCATTTTTGACAAAATCGATACCCCCGGTCCTTACTGTATTTCATTTTTGGCAATTTTTTAAAAATTCAAACTGACACCCCAGCATTGTTGTGGGGGTCCTAACTAAGGGGCACAGCAAGTTTTTAGGGTGATCTGACCAAAGGGGTGGAGCTATGACCCCCTAAAGTTGGCACCCCTCCTCATTTTAGGGGATCATAGCTCCGCCCCTTTAGTAAGTTCACCTGAAACTTGCTGTGCCCCTTAGTTAGGACCCCCACAACAATGCTGGGGTGTCAGTTCGAATTTTTAAAAAATTGCCAAAAATGAAATATAGTAAGGTCGGGGGTATCGATTTTGTCAAAAATGAAATTTTTGGGGGAATTCGAACTGACACCCCAGCATTGTTGTGGGGTCCTAACTAAGGGGCACAGCAATTTTTAGAGTGATCTGACCAAAGGGGTGGAGCTATGATCCCCTAAAATGAGGAGGATGCCCCTTTAGGCGGTCATAGCTCCGCCCCCTTTGGTCAGATCACCCTAAAATTGTTGTGCCCCTTAGTTAGGACCCCACAACAATGCTGGGGTGTCAGTTCGAATTTTTAAAAAATTGCCAAAAATGAAATACAGTAAGGTCCGGGGTATCGATTTTGTAAAAAATGAAATTTTTGGGGGAATTCGAACTGACACCCAGCATTGTTGTGGGGGTCCTATCTAAGGGGCACAGCAAGTTTTAGGGTGATCTGACCAAAGGGGGTGGAGCTATGACCCCCTAAAGTGGGCACCCCTCCTCATTTTAGGGGTCATAGCTCCGCCCCCTTGGTCAGATCACACTATAACTTGCTGTGCCCTTAGATAGGACCCCCTCAACAATGCTGGGTGTCAGTTCGAATTCCCCCAAAAATTTCATTTTTGACAAAATCGATACCCCTGGACCTTACTGTATGTCATTTTTGGCAATATTTTAAAAATTCGAACTGCACCCAGCATTGTTGTGGGGGTCCTATCTAAGGGGCACAGCAAGTTTTAGGGTGATCTGACCAAAGGGGGCGGAGCTATGACCCCCTAAAATGAGGAGGGGTGCCCACTTTAGGGGGTCATAGCTCCACCCCCTTTGGTCAGATCACCCTAAAACTTGCTGTGCCCTTAGTTAGGACCCCCACAACAATGCTGGGGTGTCAGTTCGAATTCCACTAAAATTTCATTTTTGACAAAATCGATACCCCTGGACCTTACTGTATGTCATTTTTGGCAATTTTTAAAAAATTTGAACTGACACCCAGCATTGTTGTGGGGGTCCTAACTAAGGGGCACAGCAAGTTTTAGGGTGATCTTATTAAAGGGGGCGGAGCTATGATCCCTAAAATGAGGAGGGGTGCCCAATTTAGGGGTCATAGCTCCACCCCCTTTGGTCAGATCACCCTAAAACTTACTGTGCCCTTAGTTAGGACCCCCACAACAATGCTGGGGTGTCAGTTCGAATTCCCCCAAAATTTCATTTTTGACAAAATCGATACCCCGGACCTTACTGTATTTCATTTTTGGCAATTTTTTAAAATTCAAACTGACACCCAGCATTGTTGTGGGGGTCCTAACTAAGGGGCACAGCAAGTTTTAGGGTGATTGACAAGGGGGTGGAGCTATGACCCCTAAAGTGGGCACCCCTCCTCATTTAGGGGATCATAGCTCTGCTGGTCAGATCACCCAAAACTTGATGTGTCCCTTAGTTAGGACCCCCAAAAATGCGGGGTGTCAGTTCGAATTTTTAAAAAATTGCCAAAAATGACATACTTTAAGGTCCGGGGTCGATTTTGTCAAAATGAAATTTTTGGAAAAATTCCCGAATGACACCCCGCATTGTTGTGGGGGCCTATCTAAGGGGCACAGCAATTTTATGGTGATCTGACCAAGGGGGGAGCTATGACCCCCTAAAATGGGGGCGTGCCCACTTTAGGGGGTCATAGCTCCCCCCCCTTTATTCAGATCCCCTAAAACTTGCTGTCCCCCTTTAGATAGGACCCCCACAACAATGCTGGGGTGTCAGTTCGAATTCCCCCCAAAATTTCATTTTTGACAAAATCGAAACCCCCGGACCCTTACGTATTTCATTTTGGCAATTTTTTTAAAAATCAAACTGCCCCAGATTGTTGTGGGGTCCTAACTAAGGGGCACAGCAAGTTTAGGGTGATCTGACCAAAGGGGTGGAGCTATGACCCCCTAAAGTGGGCCCCCCTCCTCATTATAGGGGGCATAGCCCCGCCCCCTTTGGTCAGATCACCCTAAAACTTGCTGTCCCCTTATTGGACCCCCACAACAATGCTGGGGTGTCATTCGATTTTTTAAAAATTGCCAAAAATGACAACGTATGGTCCGGGGGTACATTTTGTCAAAATGAAATTTTGGGGGAATTCGAACTGCACCCCACATTTTGAGGGGGTCCTATCTAAGGGGCACGCAAGTTATAGTGTGATCTACCAAAAGGGGCGGACTATGACCCCTAAAATGAGGAGGGGTGCCCCATTTAGGAGTCAACTCCACCCCTTTGGTCAATCCCCCAAAAATTCTGTGCCCCTTAGTTGGACCCCCACAACAATCTGGGGTGTCGTTTGAATTTTTAAAAAATTCCAAAAAAATGAAATACAGTAGGCCGGGGAATCGATTTGTCAAAAATGAAATTTTGGGGGGAATTCGAACTGACACCCCACATTGTTGTGGGGGTCCTAACAAGGGACACAGCAAGTTTTGGGTGATCTGACCCAAAAGGGGTGGAGCTATGACCCCCTTAAAGTGGGAAACCCTCCCTCAATTTAGGGGTCATAGCTCCCCCCCCTTTGGTCAGATCACCCTAAAACTTGCTGTCCCCCTTAGTTAGGCCCCCCACAACAATGCGGGGGTGTCAGTTCGAATTCCCTAAAAATTTCATTTTTCAAAATCGAACCCCCCGGATCTTACCGTATTCATTTTTGGCAAATTTTTTAAAAATTCGAACTGCACCCCAGTTTGTTGGGGGGTCCTATCTAAGGGGCACAGAAAGTTTTAGGGGTCTGACCAAAGGGGGCGGATTTTTATGACCCCTAAAGTGGCACCCCTCCCATTTTAGGGGTCATAGCCCGCCCCTTTGGTCAGATCACACTAAAACTTGCTGTGCCCCTTAATAGCCCCCCCTCAACAAGCGGGGTGTCAGTTCAAATTTCCCCCAAAAAATTTCATTTTTACAAAATCGATACCCCTGGACCTTATTTGTAGTCATTTTTGGAAATTTTTTTAAAAATTCGAATTTGACATCCCAGCATTGTTGTGGGGGTCCTAACTAAGGGGCACAGAAATTTTTAGGTGATCTGCCAAAAGGGGGGGAGCTTACCCCCTAAAATGGGGAGGGCTGCCCCATTAGGGGTCATAGCTCCACCCCCTTTGGTCGACACCCTAAAACTTGCTGTTCCCTTGATAGGACCCCCACAACAATGCGGGGTTCAGTTCGAATCCCCCTAAAAATTTTTTTTGACAAAACGATACCCTTACTGTATGTCTTTTTGGCAATTTTTAAAAATTTGAACTACACCCCACATTGTTGGAGGGTCCTAAAAGGGCACAGCAAGTTTTAGGTATCTTACAAAGGGGGCGGAGTTTATACCCCTAAAATGGGAGGTGTCCCTATTTTAGGGGGTCATAGCTCCACCCCCTTTGGTCAATCACCCTAAAACTTACTTTTCCCTTAGTTAGGACCCCCCACAACATTCGGGGGTGTTTTTTTAAATTTTTAAAAAATTTTTCCAAAAATGAAATACAGAAGGGGTCCGGGGGTATTTTTTTGAAAAAATAAATTTTTTGGGGAAATTCGAACTGATATGGAAATTTAATTGGGGATAAAAATACCAAGGTTTTTGTGCTTGCTTCTCCAAATCTCTATAAATGTCTTCTTGAGGCTCAAAAAAAATGAGGACGTACACAAATTTTGTCAGTATAACAGTTCGCAAAACATATTTTATTATTCTTCAGGTTTTAACGTTTACAAAAAGGGGCGGTTTTAGTCAATTAACATACAATTAAAAGCTGCTAATTTGGCTTTCTAGTTAAATATGATAATTAGATAATCATGATTAAAAGATAAATTTTGCAGAATTATTGTTTATTTTTTTACCTAGTTGCTTGCTAACTATAAGTAAACAACAGATACAATAGGATTTTTGTATTCATTTTTTTGTTCCTTTAAAGGGGTCTTATAAAGGGCCCCAAATTTTTTTAAAAAACACGTTATATGGGGCCTAAAATATGTGAGAAGGGGTTTTTTAAAAGGAACTATTTAACTGTGAACTGTGAATAATATATGTATATACTTTAATATGGGGAATACAAATTTTCCATGACACCCCCCCCTTAGATACCACTTGCCCTAAAAAAACTCCCCCGGCCCCCAAGCGCTGCAACCTTTTGTTCTCCCCGTGAGTTAGACACCCCGCGCTGCCCCCCACCGAATATAGACTTTTCGCAAATGGGGGGGGGGGCTGTCCCTGCGGGGGTTTTTGTGTTTCAATCTACTCCTTATTTGATAGGATGTTCATCAAGGTTTGGGTTTCCGTCGGGTAGTTCGGGGACTGTCCCAGGCATTCTATCCACTGGGCAGCCCCGTTGAGGTGGATAAAATTTGGTTGCCCTAAAAGGGCCGGGGTCACCGGGGCACGAATCGGACGACTGCAATGCGATGAAAAACGCATTGCAGTCGCCTAGTTAATCATGGAGCCCCCCATTATCAGATTTTTTGGGCCGTTTTAAATCCTGTACAATCGCCTGCTGCGATTGTCCCGTTTTTCGGTCGACAATCGCCAATCAAGTCTATGGAGCGATGAAAAAATCTGTTTTAAAAAGGACGCATGTGTGATTTGCGATGAAACGCATCTGCCTTTAAAAACCGGAAATTTTATCCCCCAACTGTAAAATCACATAAGCTTTAAAAAAGACTAGAAAGAATAGATATTACACATAAAACATATATATAAATAATACATGTATTGTGACATGATTTACAAATTTTAGTTCCTAGATTTTACATACGTAATAGCCGCAAATTAAAAACCGGTTCAGTGAAACCAGAACCGCAGAAATATACATTTTTCCACACTTTTAAAAACCCTGTAATTTTATTTTTTTATAATTTTTTTAACATACAATTACATGATTTTTTTAAAAAATTTTAACATGTAGGGGTTTAAATTTAAAAGGGGTAATTTCGTTGAAAAAAAAAAACGTGGGTCCCCCTTATTTCTCCACCAGACAGACAAAGAAACGGGGGGGCGATAATAAAAGCCCAGGGGGGGGGCTTTTTTTTTTGCCCCCCCGGGTACTAACTCGCCCCCAACACCCCAGAAAGGGCAAATTATAATTAATTCGCCCTTTCTGGCACTTTGCCCGTCTTTCCCTTGCCCCCAGCGGTGGCGAAAGGGTTAATTTTCCCCCTTACGCACCTTGCAATTGAAAAAGGGACCTTAAGGGGGGGTTAATGATTGATAGCTGTCAAAATTGACAAAAACAATTATTAACCATTTTAAGTAAATAAAAAAACACACAACTTTAAGAATAAATAATTTTTTTGAAATAAAAACCCTTTTTTTTACCTTTTTATTTTACACTTAATCTGTGCAACCTTGATCTCCCCCAAAAAAAAGAAAAGAAATAAAAAAACATTTTCTTACCATTCCGCCCCTCTGTCACTCCCCCCCTGTAATCCTTCAAAAGGGTTTCTACTTTGAGCCCCAACGTGCAAGTAATCCTGCATGCTCAGCTAAAACTCATGAATGAATGACTTACTCCTCCGACAGGAGAGGATTTTTTTCGAATGAAGCAATGTTGTGTCCATTTCCCCCTTTAGGCAGTCACTACATTAAAAATTGGGGCAAAAAATAATTAAGCCCATTCATGAATCAACCCCTTTTTCGGGGGGAAGGGGAAAAGTTTTTCATTGGGGGAATACAGGTCTGAACAGCTTATTACTCTCTGCGACCTGTAACCTGTTACCCCTTTCTGAGGGATTACACCGTGGGACCGACTGACCGATTGGAAAATTTAAATTTTTTGTTTTTTTTTTTATTTTTATTAGGGGAAATTTTTAGGGGGAAAAAAAATATGGTCAAAAACTGTGTGATTATTTAATTAAACTTTTTTTTTTTATTAAACGTGGGTTTGTTTTTCTTTCATAAATAGATTAAAAAATTTTTGTTTCTAATTGACAGCTATAAATTTTTTAACCTGGTTTAAAAATGACCTTTCAAATTCAAGGCTTTTTAACCCCTTTTTAACCCTTCGCCACCCAAAGGGGGAAAGGGAAAGGGGAAAAAATGCCAAAAAAGTCAAATTTAAAATTTAGTTTTTCCCTTTTTGGGGTGCGGGGGGGAGAGTTAGACCGGGGGGGGACAAAAAAATGCACCCCCGGGGGCTTTATTACTGCCCCCCTCGTTTTTTTTTTTTTTTGTCTTCTGGTGGAAAAAAAAACAGCGGGGCCCCGATTTTTTTTCAAAGAATTTCACCTTTTAAATTTTAACCCACATGTCTTAAATTTAGCAACATATACCCTGTAATTGTATGTTTCAAAAATTTTTTAAAAATACATAAATTCATGGTTAAATGTTGGAAAAAAGTACTTTTTTATGTCGGCTTCGTGTTTTTCACTGAACCCGGGGAATTAATTAGGGTATAACAGTAGTAAAAATGTAAGAACTATAAATTATTATAAAAACATGTCACAATACATATATATATTTTTAAAATTAATATATTTTTAAAATATTTTTTTAGTGTAATTTCTATTCTTTTTTTTGGCATTTAAAAATTCTTTTGGATCCATTTTATGCTTTGGAAGCCTGCGAGAAAATCTCGCAATCGGATGAAAATGGGGTTACAGGAACACCCTGCGATTAAATCGATCTTTGAAGAAAATCGGATGCCAGAAGGATGTGTGATGTTTTATTTTGACCATTGTCGACCGAAAAACTGACCTTTTTTTTGGGGTTGTGTGTGACCCGGGGCCGAACATTTTTTTCCATTACCTGCGGATACAAAAAATTTGGGGGGGGGAGTCACACAAACCAAAAAAAAGGGGCCCTTTTTTAACGGTCACAATCGGATCAAATAAAAACATCACACACCTTCTGGCCCCCGATTTTCCCTTTTAAAAGATCTTTTTTAATGCTGTTGTGCCCCCTTTAAATCCTTTTTTCACCGACTTGCGAGATTTTCCGGTTGCAAAACACTAAAAGGGGACCAAAACAATGATTTAAATCCAAAAAAAGAATAGAATATACACATAGAGCACATATAAAATATATATATTATTATATATATTAATATAAAAATATTCTTTGTGACATTAAATCATATATTTAAATTTTTTACACTTCTACATACTGTTATACCGCTAATTCAATTGCCCCCTTCGGGGAAACACAGAACCCGGAAGAAATGAACATTTTTTTCCCACATTTAACCATGTAATTTTAGAAAATTTTTTTATATTTTGAAACATACAATACATGAAATTGTGGCTAATTTAGACATGTGGGGTTTTAATTAAATGTAAATTCTTGAAAAAAAAAAGCGTGGGCTCCCGCTGTTTTTCTCCACCAGACAACAAAGCAAGCAGGGGGGGCAGATAATAATAGTCTAGGGAGGGTACATTTTTTTTTTTGCCCCCCGGGTACTAAATCTGCCCCCAGACACCCCAAAAGGGAAATTAAAATTAGATTCCCCCTTTCGGGACTTTCCCTTTTATTCCCATTGCCCGTAGCGGGGCAAAGGTTAAAAGGGGGGTTAAAAAAGACCTTTCAATTGAAAGGTCATTTAAACAGGTTAATAATTTTAAGCTTAAAAAAAACAATATCAATTTTAACCTATTGATGAAAAAAAATCAAACACACACATTTAAAAAAAAATAATTTAATTAAAAATATACATTTTTTTTACCATATTTTATTTCCTGCAAAAAAAATTTCCTGTAAAAAAAATAAAAAAAAAAAAGCAAAATTATTCTTACCAACCGATTACAGTCGGGGGCCCCGGTTAATCCATCAAAAAAGGGTTAAAGGTTCAGGTCGCAGAAGCTAAAAATGCTGTCTCGACCTTTTTCCCCGAATGAATAATTTTCCCCTCCCAGCGAAAGTAGGAATAGTTTTATAAAAGGAGCTAATTTTATTATTCCAATTTTAAATTATGACCTGACCAAAGGGGAAAAGGGGGACAATCAATTTTAAATCATTCATGAAAACATCCTCTCCTGTCCCAGGAGAGGAACTTACATTTTTGAGCAGCTTAGAGGCCCGGGTTTTTTCCCTGCTTGGGGCAAACTATTAACCCTTTTGAAGGATTACAAAAGGGGAGTGCAGTCGCGAAAGGTAAAAATAAGTTTTTTATTTTTTTTCCTTTTTTGGAGATCAATGGTTCGCAGGGTTAAGTGTAAAATAAAATAGGTCAAAAAAATGTGTTTTTATTTCATTAAAATTATTTTCTAAAGGGTGTGTTTTTTTTTTAATTCAATGGGGTTAATAAATTATAGTTGTCAATTGACAGCTATCAATCATTAACCTGCCTTGGGGGCACCTTTAAATTCAAGGCGTAAGGGGAATTAACCCTTCGCCACCGTACAGGCAATGGGAAAAGACGGCAAAGTGCCAAAAGGGCAATCTAATTATAATTTGCCCTTTTTGGGTGTTGGGGCAGAGTTAGTACCAGGGGGGCAAAAAAAAAGCACCCCCCCGGGGTATTATTATCTGCCCCCCCCGCTTTGCTTTTTGTCTGGGGAGAAAATACAGCGGGGCCCACGCATTTTTTTTTCAACGAAATTACACCTTTAATTAACCCCTAATTTATGAAATTTTGCACAAATACACTCATGTAATTTTATGTTTAAAAAAATATAAAAAACATAATTTTTCAGGGTTTAAAATTTGGGGGAAACAATGTATCATTTCATGGGGGGTTTTGTGTTTTCCCAAAAAAACCCGGAAATTAATTAGGGGGTATTACAGTTTTAGAAGTCTAAACTATAAAAAAAGTATAAAAACATGTCAAAGAAAAATTAAATATATATAATATATGTGTTCATATGTATATATCTATTTTTTCTAGTCTTTATTAAAGCTTCGTGTGTTTTACAGTAAGGGGGGGAGAATTGCGCTTTTCAAAAGACCCGATGCGTTTTATCGCAATCCAATGGGTCCGTTTTTAACAGTTTTTTTCATCGTCCCTAACGGGGATTGGCGATAGTCGACCCACAATCGTGAACGCAGCATGCTGCGTTTTTCAGGGGCGTTTAAAAAAGACCCCAAAAAATCGATACTGGAGTGCTCCATAGATTAACATGGTCCGAGCAATCTTTTTTTATCGATTGCGTCGCCGATTTTTGCGCCATGTGACCCGGGGCCTTACACAGAACCCCAGTAATTCTCAAAAATGAGAACCCCCAAAATGCGCCCCAAACCCTTTTTTCCAACTTTTCTGCCACCCACTCATCCACCCAAATACGACCCATGGCGGACACCTGAGTTTTTTTTCATTTCCCCGATAACTCTTAAAATTTTTTGATTCCATTGTGACTTTCCTTTTGGGCCCCTTTTGTGGGGGATTTGGTAAAAACAGGTGTCTTGATCATTGTAAAAACACCTCCTTTCACTAAATCAATCCAAACCATTCTATTGGGGAATGCCAAAAGGGGAAGGGGGGCCCAAAACTTGCTAAACCCTTTTTAAAAAGCTTGGGGTAAGTTAAAAATCTCTGGGGGTTATAATAGATGAAAATTTACCAATCAACATTTTTGTTTATATGACAAAAACCTGCTTTAACTTGGCTGGGGCCTTGAACTCACAGTGGTCATCTGGTCATCTTGGGGTCACAAGCCCCCACGACACCCTTCATGGCTTGGTGTCCTCCTGGTAGGGGGTTTTCCTTGCAATGCGATACGGGTTTTCAAACAGGCTTTCCCTTAGTTACACAGAGGTTAGTCATGGGGGGTTTTTGGACAGGTCAAAAAATGGGGCGGAGGAGAAAACTCGAAAAGGGGACATAGTTTTTGACCATTAAATTTACAAAGGGGTTATTTTGTAGCTGGGAGAGCGGCCAAAAAAGGCAATACACCAGGGGGGTTAATCTATGGGATTGCAGCCCCCTGAAAAACCCACCACAACTAAAGGCAGCCGTGAGCTTCCTACGTTGGTCCTAAAGCCCTCACCCCTAAAGCAAAATACCCTAAAGATGAAAAAGGAAAGCTACGCCCCGGAGCAGATCCCCCCAAAAAACTAGGAAGCCCCCAAAATGTAAAAGGGGTTAGACAAGAGGAAATACGACCAGAAGAAAAAGAAAAGCAAACGCTGGGGCCCAAATTCTAGATAGAAAGGATAGGAAGGGGCCCTTACGCAACCCAAAAAACCCGAAAACACAACTCTACTAATTACAAAAAAACCTGAGACACACCCTTACCACCAAATTAGTTTCCTGGTGTAACAAAAACTAAAAACAACCACTGAAAAAACTGAAAAGGCAAATGAACAAACAGTGGGGGAAAATAAATGCAAAACACCAAAAAATAAAAAAAAAAATGTCTATCTTTTTTGCAGAAGATCGGGGCAAAAAACTTTTTGGGGGTCTGGGTGTGCCTTTGCTAAACATGCAATAGGGGGGGTCATGCCATGGGGTTTCGTGTCTCTTGGCAATTTTTAGCATTCTATTCTTTTAATTTTATTCAGTTTTTTTCCTTCTGCTGTCTGGGGGGGTAAGAGTGTGTTGGCCTAGTCTGCCCCGTAATCGGGCTCGTGTGTCAGATTTGCTGTGAAAACGGGGACTGACACTTTCTATCATTTTCTGGACCCCGTATCTGCACACTATTTTTTTGAAAGTAGCTTTTTGCAGTATCTTTGCGACTTGGAAAGCTTCTTTTACTTAAAAAAACTTTTTTTGACCACAAGGGGTATTTGAATCCTTCCTTTTCGATATCTGGATGGGGTCTTCTGGATCCTTGAAGCTGGTAGGGGGTCTTTCCCCAAAAAGGTAGGGGGCTTTTTAAAATCCGGGGTTAATTTTTCCCCAGGTCGACAGGCTGGGGGTTTGGGGTTTTGGGGGGGAGATCCCTGAACGAACCCTAAGCCCAACAATATTATTTGTGTTTTTGATATGGGGATGTGGCCCTCCCCCTTTTGGCCAACTAGGGGCATACTTTGTGGGGGGCAAGTTTAAGTTTTATTGATACCTTTTTTTTCACATGTTGCTTTTTTCGCATTCAGCTCTTCTTCTCCTTTGGAGCTTGGGGTTGTAATTCTTGAGCAGATTCCAGGACGTTTCTTTTTTCAGCTTTCTTGTCTTCAGTCGTCATGTAGACCGTCCGGCTCTACGACCTTCCCCTTTTTCCCTGTTTCTTTCCCTTTTTGCTTCTTTGGCTGCCTGCCCCCTTTTTTTTGCCTCATGCCTTTCTGTTCTCTTTTCCCCGCCTTTGATTTTTCAAATTTTTCCACTTTTGGAATTGGGGGATCCCGTAGGTCCCTGAAGGCCCATGATGCTTCAAGGGGTTTCCCCTTTGCTGGAGAAGTCCCTTGAGCCCGAGGGTCTAAACGTGTGCATGCCCGAGTACCTTAGCCTGTAAAATTTCGTCTTGCCTTTGCATTTTGGAGGCCTTCGTCAGCGCTATCAATTTTTCTTCCCGGCTGACGGTAGGTGACAGATTCTGGACCACAGGATTCTTGATTCGGTCATGCCTTTTCCTTTTGAAACTTCTCTGGGGGCCTCCAAGAAACCCCCCCCCCTTTGGGGGGGGGGTAGAGGGGGCCCGGGGGGGGGCGTAGGGGGGGGCGGTGACATTTTGAACAAAGCAAAGAGGGGCCCCAAAGATGCTCGGGGGGAGATTTTTGTTGGTTTTAACTTGATTGAAGATTGCCAAAGTCATTGGATGAAGTTTCCGTGGCTGTCCAAAGTGATTTCAGCAACCTTTCCGGGGGGGTTTTCTGCAATACTGCCATCGGCAGGAGGGGGGTCTTCTTTCAACTGGGGCCAAAAGGGCGAGAGCAGCCAAAA
>JARQOD010005275.1:0-48964 GCA_033576555.1 Oophaga sylvatica | reverse complement strand
CTAAAAGCCCTGGGGCCTGCCTGAACCCCCTTGCTGCTGCGTTTTGCTGAAAAACTGTCACTGTGCTCCCGCTACCCAAGCCCCTGCACGGCCCCGAAACAGTCGCCCCTTCGGGGAACCCCCCCGACCCCACAGCCACCCGGGCTTGTCCCCTTCGTAACCCCCCCTTTTTAAAACCCAGCCCGTCTTAGCCCCCCCCGAGCCACAGCAATTTAAAAAAAAAAGAAAAAAAAAAAATTCTTTGGATTTTGCCGACCCACAGAAAAAAAAAACCGGCACACGTGCCCCCTGGGCCGCTGCCCGCATTCAAAACCCAATTTGTGATGATCCACACTGTTTTGTGGAGGGGGGGAATCACTCGCTTTGCTGGTCTTTGAGGGAAAAACACTGGCCGTTGGGTTTAAAAAAATTAGTCCATTTCGTTTTTTTACATCCAACTTAACGGGAAAAATACAGCCTTTCTCTCAATAATTTTCTCATGTTTCCCGCCCAAAGCATAACCGGTTGTCAAGACCGTCATGTTGGCGTAAACACAAAAGGTTCCGGGGGAGACCTTTTCCTCAGAGGTATCCAGCAATCCCCAAACAGTCTCTTTCTTACCCCCTTCTTTAAACGACTTTAAACACATTCTTCATGGCACCGGTCATCCTCCACAGACTCCTGTCTGTCACCTGTTAGCCACGCAGGTACCCGGATCCCTCATTCCCAGAGGTATCCAATGCACACTTCATATTTCATTATGATCCCGATCAGTCTCACCATGGTTTTCAAGACCGTCCATTCCGCTGGCTCAAGCACGCCAGCTTTCAGTGCTCAATCTGTGCGACATCCCGCCTGGATGTCAGGGAGCTCTGTCCAGCCTGACAGACTCCCGAGGCCCTCACAGTCTCAGCACAGACTCACGCTACACTCCCCCCACCATGTGCCAAACACTCCATTTCATACCTGTAGCCACTCCCCCAGCTAAGGTATGGAGCACATGGTCTAGTCACATGCACATGAACTCATCACAGGTCCTCAACAAAACTCACACCACCAGTGGGTGGTGTATGTGTGGTTAGCCAGTCCCACCCAGCTCACAAGCTAACCCTGTAAAGCCACCCTAGAAATACACACGACTCTTATGGGACTACAAGTCCCAGAACAACATTAACTTGGCTTACAGTGCAGAGGAGCTCTGCAAAACATACCTTCCATTAACAATACTGCCAGGGCCTATTTTACCACTCAAATCATGCTTCCATGCATATCCCAAGCATACACAGCGCCCCTAGCCCCAGCATGGGTCACTACACCACACCGTACTGTCACGACTGGCTGCAGCCGCCGAGAAGCAGCCCAGCCCATAATCGCCTCCACGCTGACCGACCACCATGGCGTGGGGCGGGTGTCCCCGGGGACACAATATGGACCCTCCATACCGCAGAGGGGGACCCGGGCCTACCCGAACTAGGGAAGGGCAGAGACCGGGGTTCTGTGGCAGCTGAGCATGTGGACAAGGAAGAGACACGTAGAACTTGATTACACCGCACATCTTCAGGTGTAGGTAAGTAAAGTTTACTAAAGTAAATAAGTGAAGACACACAGTACATGAATCAAATATGACTATGCAAGGCTCCCGATTCCACACCTTCCAGAAGGGTATCACCCAGAGGACTCCAAGGTACCAACGGATCACCGCGGAACACATAGGTGGGACATCAGGACACAGGCATGACATCAGGGTACACGAGGTCATCAGAATGTAGACAGGACACATGAGGACATCAGGATCACGAACTCAGGAACACGAACTGGACCTCAGGAACATGGACACAGGAACATGGAATCAGGAACACGAACTGGACATCAGGAACACGGACTGGATCTCAGTAACACGAACCGGACATCAGGAGACTGGACATCAGGAACACAGACTGGATCTCAGGAACATGGACCGGACATCAGGAACACGGACTCAGGAACATGGAATCAGGAACATGGACCGGACATCAGGAACACGGAATCAGGAACATGGACAGCACAACAGGAACACGGACTGGATCTGTGTCGACCCACCACCACAATTGTGGATTACCAGGGCAATGGGGTACTCAGAGCCGAGCCCATGGAAGTCTATGGGGATTTGTCACAGGCAGCGGTGGCTCGGTCTGTGGCCCTAGCGGTCTGGCGTATGTTGAGGGAATATTTACAGGGGATAGATATATTTACAGTTCGTGACGCCACCTGTAGTCTTCTGGTAATTTGTACCAGCGCTGCTGTAGATCTCTGAGGGGATGGTGAGGCAGCTAGATGTCGGGTCCCCTACAGGTGGGACTGGTCCCTCAAAGTCTATGAAGTTAGTGAAGTCGGGTGCAGATAAATAACACAGTCTCACACGGTCAGCGTCTTTCCATACCTTTACTTGTAAGATGTTCAGGCAGGTCCCAGGGAGGCTGATGGGGTTGATGGAGGATGAGCTTTGAGGCAACGGCTAAGCAAGTTAGGGGCCTCCTTTACTGTCCAATCATGATGAGTACAACCAGCCTGCAGCGTAGTTCCCTCTATAACTCCAGCTATTCCATAGCTGTACTGCCCAGTCAGATTTGTGGTGAAGCCTTCCAATTGATGAAACTAGGTTCTTGCTTTTGTCTGCGCTTGACTCAAAGTCCCTATTCCACCTGACTCCGGTTACATACTGACTATATGGGGCTGTTTGCCGCAACCTAAGGTCCGGTAAATCCCTGGTTTTCTTATCACTATGCTTGAAGCTAATAGTGATCCTTCGGTCCCCAGTGACCGGTAGCAATGTGCAGGACTTTTCCAAGCCAAAAGCACTTTTCCAATAATCTTCCTTCCACTTTGCCCTTCGATTTGCTCGACTCTTAATAGATAGCTCAGTCTGTCTTCCAGTGGGGCACAGCTCTGACTAGGCTGAGGTGAACTAGACCACCTGTACTAGCCTCCACTTTCTGAACTGCTGACAGGCTCAAACTGGACACGTCTACTCTGTCCAAGGACAGGAAACTGACTGACTAAAATCACTCCCTTCCACACCCCTGCTGGGTGTGTCAGAAGTGTACATGATGTATGAAGAGCCCTTAACTGTTACCTCTCCACTCATCCTCCTGGTATTGTGTACCAGGGCTACACATTCCCCCATGGTAAACGACAGCACTCCCGGGCTGTAAAATATAAAGAGACATTTTTGTTTATGCATGAAAACATCAACAATAACATTAATTCGTCCCATCCGGGAGGTGAGGATATCTTGAACGTTGCAAAAAAAACATTATATAGAGAAAAATACAAATATTAAATAGCATTCAATAAATATACAGTATTCTTGTGAAGGACCCGCACCAAACCTTCAACGTGGGTCCTGGGTGGGCTGCAAGACATCCAAATGCAGACCTCACTCAGTGCCACACCACACGGGTTTTCTGTTCAGAGGTAAGTCAAGGTTTCATGTGAAACCATTAAAAAGGCACTTTAGTGCAACTATTTACAGGATACAGTTTTTGGGCTGGCTCAGTCCTCAGCCTCTGAGTCCATTATAAGACATAATAGGGAAAAACACATATATATATATATAGACTTTTTACAATATTCACATCAATTCGTTATAATCACTGCTGATATCTAATGGGTAACTTCCCTTTGGTGGTTCGCTCTGATCTACGTGTTGTAGCCTCAGGTATATCAAGTTGCGATCTGTCTGCACTGCGTAACGGCAAACTATAGAACTGCCTCAATCTTTCCATGGATCTGGCAAGCGTACTGATGGCTGGGCGGTGTGAGTCAGCTTCACCAGGGGATCCCATAGTATGGGGCGCTGCTTCAGATGATCCTTCTTGAGATTCCACAGGTTGAGGTGTTGCTGGAATGGGTAACTCCTGAGCGGGCTCAACTGGCACCACAGGCACAACTGGAGGTAGAACTTCCTCTTGTGGCTGATAAAACTGCAACACTGGAATTATCACAGCATCTCCCAGTCTAGGCCAATCCGCAGGAAAATCTCCCAGATCGGTGTGTATGACCTCTTCCTTTCTTTCTCCTTGATTGAGGACAGGGTTCTTTTCACAACGCTTTAAGTGTTCTGGACACAATTTCAAATGATCTCTGGACACAGTGATTGTTGTTCTTCCTCCGTCCTTACTGACGACACAAACTTTTCTGTTGTCATATTTAGAATCTTGTATGACGTAGGGTTCTTGCTCCCACTGGTTATCCAATTTGTGCATCTTCCTTTTTCTTTTTAATACTACCTCTCCAGGCATCAAAGGCTTGGCAGGAGCATTTCGGTTGTAAACATCTTCCTGTTTCTCCCGTGCCTTATTAAGACTTTCCTCTACACAGATTTGTACTCTTCTGTATTGCTCTTGCCGATTGACGTCCCAGTTTTCAACAGCGTCGTCTGCCTCCGGTTCTACCACTCCAAGTTCTAGATCCATTGGTAGTCTTCCGGGCCTTGCTCTCATAAGATAGGCTGGAGTGCAGTTAGTTGAGCTTACAGGTATATGGTTATACAAATCAACCAAATCAGGTAGTAAATCCGGCCATCGATTCCTGTCTTCCAACGGTATGGATCTCAACAAGTCAAGGACAATATGGTTCATTTTTTCGCAAAGACCGTTGGTTTGAGGGTGATATGGCGTTGTTCTAATTTTCTTGCACCCGTACATGTGACAGAATTCCTTGAATAAATCGGCTTCGAAAGCAGGTCCCTGATCGGTTAATACTTGCTCCGGATACCCATGCGGTCTGCAGAAGCTTGCTTGAAAGGTTTTCGCGGCCGTCACTGCGGTCTGGTCCTTAACTGGAACAACCACCAGAAATCTGGAGTAATGGTCCACCATGGTCAAGGCGTATGAGTATCCAGATCTACTTGGCGACAATTTGACATGGTCCAGGGCCACAATCTCCAGAGGACGAGTCGTCAGGATAGGTTGCAGGGGTGCCTTCTGACTACCGTAGTCCTTTCTTCTGAGACCACAGGGTCCACAGTTCCGACACCACCTCTCGATGGAGCTGCGCATCCCTACCCAGTAGAACCGGCATCTCAACAGGGTCTCCAGCTTTCTCCAGCCAAAGTGTCCTGCTTGATCGTGGTATGCTTCCAACACCATTGGGACGTCTGCCTTGGGGACCACTATTTGCCAGACCATCTCATGGGTTCTGGGGTTGACGTATCTCCTGCACAACTTCTCACGGTATAGGAACAACCTGCTTTTCTCGTTCCACAGGAGCTTTGCTGACATAGGTGCATCCTTTTCCAAAGAGGAGCCTTCCTGTCTTAACAACTCCTTGATGCGGCTGACCACTGGATCACTGTCCTGAGTCTCTTTCCAACTGTGATGGGGTAAAGGATTTAATGTTGCACCATACTGCTTTCTGTGGACTCGATGCTCGTGGACTACCCCATTTCGATGGAACGCAGGCAGCTCAATTTCTTCCAGGTCGTCCGATTCTTCTTCCGTATCAGAGTCATGCGGCCTTCGGGACAACGCATCAGCATTAGCATTCTTTCGACCTGCCCGGTACTTGATAGTAAACTGGTAATTGGACAACCGAGCCATCCAACGCTGCTCCATGGCGCCCAGCTTGGCGGTTTCCAGGTGCGTTAACGGGTTGTTATCTGTAAACGCAGTGAACTTATTGGAGGCCAGATAGTGCTTAAATCTTTCAGTAATGGCCCAGACCAGCGCCAGAAACTCCAGCTTGAAGCTGCTATAATTTTCCGGATTCCTTTCAGTTGGCCTGAGTTTTCTGCTGGCATATGCGATGACTTTTTCTTGGCCATTCTGCTTCTGACTGAGAACTGCTCCCAACCCTTCATTACTGGCGTCGGTGTACAACAGGAACGGTTGGCTGTAATCAGGATAGGTTAAGATCTCATCACCTGTAAGGATCTCTTTCATCTTTTGGAATGCTTCAGCCTGTTCTTTACCCCAATTAAAGGGAGGGTTTCTGCTCTTCAGGGATTGTCCTACTAGGAGGTCCTGTAAAGGAGCTGCCTTCTTCGTGTAATCTTTCACGAATCTCCTGTAGTAACCCGTTAGTCCCAGGAACTGTCGCACTTCCTTAAGGTTCTTCGGCTCCGGCCACTTCTGGATGGCAGTGACTTTCTCTGGGTCTGGCGCTACTCCTTCCGAACTGACGATGTGCCCCAAGTATTGTACCTTCTGTTTGAGTAGATGGCATTTTGAGGGTTTCAACTTCATCCCGTACCTAGACAGGGACTCGAATACTTCTGCCAGGTGCTTCAGATGGTCCTCATATGTCTTGGAATACACGATAACGTCGTCTAGGTATAGCAGCACGGTTTCAAAATTGAGATGTCCCAGACAGTTTTCCATCACTCTCTGAAATGTTCCTGGGGCACTACTGAGCCCAAACGGCATTCTGTCGAACTCACAGAGCCCCATTGGGGTGGTGAAAGCCGTTTTCTCACGATCCTCCTCAGCCACAGCCACTTGCCAGTAACCACTAGTCAGATCGAGGGTAGAAAAGTAGTTAGCCGTTTTCAGAGCAGCTAATGATTCCTCTATACGTGGTAACGGGTATGCATCCTTGTGTGTTATGCGGTTCACTTGCCTGTAATCCACACACATTCTCATACTACCATCTTTCTTTTTAACCAGAACTAGAGGTGCTGCCCAGGGGCTACAACTATCCCTTATCACCCCAGCTTTCTTCATATCATTCAACATTTCTTTAGCCTTCTGATAATGAGCTGGAGGTATGGGCCTATACCGCTCTTTGATGGGAGGATGACTGCCTGTAGGGATATGATGTTGTACTCCCTTAATTACCCCAAAATCAAGTGGGTGCTTGCTAAACACTTGAGCGTACTCTTGCACCACCCGTAATACCCCTTGCTTCTGGTGAGCGGGAGTGGTGTCCGTCCCAACATGGAGTTGCTGACACCATTCCGCCACCTGAGTTGCTGGGTCATTGTCCTCCGCTATTTGACAGGAGTCTAAGGACTCAGCCGGGAGAATAGAATTATTATCAACAGCATGAAGTTTAGCAATGGTTGCATAACGGGGTAAATTTACCTCATCATCTCCCCAATTGAGAAGCCGTACCGGTACTCTTCCATTCACCACTTCTACTACTCCTCTAGCAGTCATAAGTGTAGGTCTATGTTCTGAATGGTGGGGTTCTACTACAGCTTGGTAATTCTGTCCTCTCAGACCTATGGCCGCCCTGCACCAAATGATCATTTCACTCATTGGGGGTATCACAATAGGATCCGAGTCAGTGACCCGTACATTACCAATTTCGCCGTCGGTAAGCTTCGCTTGCTGCTGACACACCAGGGCCCGGATCTCTCTTTGGATTACTCCTTTCTGCCTTGGTCGGGCAATCTCAGCGAGCTGTTGGAGCAAGAACACAACTTCTCCCAAACAATTACCGATAATGTTAGTACCCAAAATTATATTTAAACCGTTCTCCTCATTTACAGTCTTTACTACCAGAAGCCCTTGGTCTTTCAACTCCTCTCTGCCCACCTTTACATCTACACATTTTGTTCCGAGTACTTCTACAGGAAGACCATTAGAAGCATACACAGTAAAGTCAAGGCTCGGAGGTTTAAGACTGTCCATTGACCAGTACTTGGTATATAGAGCATCAGGTATTAGGGTCACCTGGGACCCAGTGTCTAACAATGCTGGAACAGCAATACCATCTAGAATAATAGACAGGTAGGGTCGCCCGCCCACATACCTGCGGTTCCAGTCTAGGGGGCCTGACGGGTATTCTCCTGGGTGTTGGCCCTTGGACCCAGGTTCTACCCGTTTAAAGGACACTGTGGAGACAGATGACCTTTCCGGTTGCAGCGATAACAGATGATCTCTCGACGAGGAGGGTGTTGATCAGAGGTTGCTCCTGGGGGTGGCGTTGTCCTCCTCCGGGGGGGCGACGTCTTCTTTCTTCTCCGGTGCATCCACGGAACGTCCTCTGGGCAGTCAGCTAACAAGATCTTCCCTTCCTCCTCTTTCCGCAGCTGTAGGGCACTCATCACAGCGGCCAGATTTTTAGTCAGCTGGCGCACCTCTGAGCGCAGACAGTCCAATTCACTAGGAGGTGTCATCTGCGCTTTGGCTTCGGCCACTAACGGGGAACAGGGGGTTACTGCCGGTTCCAGAGTGACTTCACCCTGATGATGTTGGGTGGCCACCTCAGGTTTGCCCAGGGGCCGCAGCCCTTTTATTGCCATGTCCTTTAGGGCATCAAAGGTAGCATTCGGATGATCTAAGGACCACCAATTTACAGTTCTGCGTTCCTCTGGGGATCTCAATCCCTGTATAAATTGTTCTTTCAGCATTCTATTCTCGTCGATAGCATTTAAATTGTTAATTTGCTTGAGGGCTCTCAGGGCTCCCTGTAGTCGGCAAGCATAGTCCCGGATGCTGTCACCTGGCTGTTGTGAACAGTGATAGAAGGCCATCCGGAGATCCGTTTCTGTGTGGTCTTCAAATATGGCATGTAGCTTAAGAAAGATCGCAGGTACCGACTCCTGATCAACGGTATCCCAAGTCTCCACTTCCCTCTCAGCAGCGCCAGTTAGCTGCCCTATCAGCACAGCAGCTTTTTGTCTCTCAGGCATGGAGTACATTTCTAGGATGCTGCATAACTTCCGCTTGAAGCCTGCTAAAGTGCCTGGCCCACCGCTGTATTGGGGAAGCCATTTCGCCCCAGGCATATATGGGAGCGTTAGTGGCATGATCGGGACTACCGGACTGGGTGCTGGACCTGCACCCCATCTTGCGCTACAATACCAGACGGTGCGGGATTGGGGCCTCCGGCCAAGGCCGCACTGTCAGCCGGTTGTTGTGACATCTTAGCGCCCCCTTGGTTAAACGGAGCCTACCGGTTTCAGACGCTGCTATTTCACAGGCACCGCAGTGGGAACAGGACCTTCGTCGCAGGCGCTCTGATGTCAGAGCGTTCACTTCCTGTTGCAGGACCTGCCGCTGAGTCAGAGCCGGGGGCGTGTCCAAGACTCTGCGCGCTCTCTCAGGTACGCCCACCTTCTTCTCCAGCGCCTTAGGGCGCGAATCTGGCGGCAAATATGGCGGTATTTGGCGCCAAACAACAGCAACAGTCTTTTTCACCAAAACACTCCACAGGCACACAGGGCTCGCAATGCTGCAAGTTTCGGATCCTGTTCGTGACGCCAAAGTTTTGTGTCGACCCGCCACCACAATTGTGGATTACCAGGGCAATGGGGTACTCAGAGCCGAGCCCATGGAAGTCTATGGGGATTTGTCACAGGCAGCGGTGGCTCGGTCTGTGGCCCTAGCGGTCTGGCGTATGTTGGGGGAATATTTACAGGGGATAGATATATTTACAGTTCGTGACGCCACCTGTAGTCTTCTGGTAATTTGTACCAGCGCTGCTGTAGATCTCTGAGGGGATGGTGAGGCAGCTAGATGTCGGGTCCCCTACAGGTGGGACTGGTCCCTCAAAGTCTATGAAGTTAGTGAAGTCGGGTGCAGATAAATAACACAGTCTCACACGGTCAGCGTCTTTCCATACCTTTACTTGTAAGATGTTCAGGCAGGTCCCAGGGAGGCTGATGGGGTTGATGGAGGATGAGCTTTGAGGCAACGGCTAAGCAAGTTAGGGGCCTCCTTTACTGTCCAATCATGATGAGTACAACCAGCCTGCAGCGTAGTTCCCTCTATAACTCCAGCTATTCCATAGCTGTACTGCCCAGTCAGATTTGTGGTGAAGCCTTCCAATTGATGAAACTAGGTTCTTGCTTTTGTCTGCGCTTGACTCAAAGTCCCTATTCCACCTGACTCCGGTTACGTACTGACTATATGGGGCTGTTTGCCGCAACCTAAGGTCCGGTAAATCCCTGGTTTTCTTATCACTATGCTTGAAGCTAATAGTGATCCTTCGGTCCCCAGTGACCGGTAGCAATGTGCAGGACTTTTCCAAGCCAAAAGCACTTTTCCAATAATCTTCCTTCCACTTTGCCCTTCGATTTGCTCGACTCTTAATAGATAGCTCAGTCTGTCTTCCAGTGGGGCACAGCTCTGACTAGGCTGAGGTGAACTAGACCACCTGTACTAGCCTCCACTTTCTGAACTGCTGACAGGCTCAAACTGGACACGTCTACTCTGTCCAAGGACAGGAAACTGACTGACTAAAATCACTCCCTTCCACACCCCTGCTGGGTGTGTCAGAAGTGTACATGATGTATGAAGAGCCCTTAACTGTTACCTCTCCACTCATCCTCCTGGTATTGTGTACCAGGGCTACACAGATCCCAGGAACTCGGACCTGACATCAGGAAACTGGACATCAGGAACACACACTGGATCTCAGGAACATGGACCGGACATCAGGAACACGGACTCAGGAACATGGAATCAGAAACATGAACTGGACATCAGGAACATGGAATCAGGAACACAGACAGGATATCAGGAACATGGACTGGACATCAGGAGCACGGACTGGATCACAAGACCAACACTGGCATCGGACTTCGGACATCTGGCAACGATCGGCAGGCTCCGGGCATCAGGCAGGGAAGGATCGGATCCGGACATCTGGAAGCGATCTAAAAAGGAACCCAAGCAGTCTGGTGCAAGCCCCGCCAGGCTCAACTGGAGCCGGCCGGGGATTGCACCAAAAAGAAGCTGAGCACAGAGTAACAGAAACACAGCACACCCTCACCGGACTCCTCCTTCCAAGATGAACCCAGGTTGTATCAAAGGAAGTCAGTTAGCAAAAGATCACAGTCACTGGGCACAGGGTTCAGGAAACAGAAGGACTTCAGGAACATAACACAGCAGACACAGTTCAGACAGTCAGGTACAGAATCAAGGATTCAAGCCTGGAATTACCGCCTCCAGGATAGGCGAGCCTGGAATTACCGCCTCCAGGACAGGTGCAGGGACGGGTACAGGATCAGGGATTCAAGCCTAGAATTACCGCCTCCAGGATAGGCGAGCCTGGAATTACCGCCTCCAGGATAGGCGCAGGGACAGGTACAGGAACACAACACACATGGCAAGATTCAGAAGCTATGTGAGTAGCTAAGGCCCCGCCCATAGGGCAGGGAGCCTTTATATATGAGCTGTCCCTCAGCAATTGGCTGGGGACAGCATTTCAATTACACACACTAACCCTGATAAAAGCAGGGCAGGTGTGGCCCGCGCACCCTATGCAGCCAGACACAAATCAGCACAGCAAGGGCACCTGGAAATGGCTGCAGCCTAAACACACGTAGTAAGTCATGCACCACTGCAGAGGACCTTGACCTACGGGTAGCTTCCACAGCAATAGTCAGGGACCGCACATGCGGGTGGTCATGCAGCGCAGCGGAGACACCCACGCATGCACGGCTACGCAGCGGAGCTGGGAACTGAGCAGCATCCATACAGGTAACTGATAACAGTATCCCAGCTCAATTAGGGGGAAAAGGAGCAAAGGGTTAAAGCACAGACTTGCATTGTCACGCCGACAACCAAGTACAGACAGAACAGCGTGACACGTATATATTTCTGGAGTCACACACAGACGCTCACTCAGTATGGATTTGACGTTATACAAAGAGCAGATATACGGTACTGTATCACAAGCGTACAGCTGTATACAGTCTAGGGGTAATTGTAAGTCTCCGTATATATTTCCGGAGTCACACACAGATAGTCAGCATGTATTTGTCCGTGATACCAGCCGGTACACAGTAGTGTGTGAGGAGCGTACAGCTGTATACGGTGAAGGGGAAATTCTAAATCTCCGCATATATTTCCGGAGTCACACACAGATAGTCAGCATGTATTTGTCCGTGATACCAGCCGGTACACGGTAGTGTGTGAGGAGCGTACAGCTCTATACGGTGTCGGAAAAAATGAACGCTCGGTAACTGTGCAGAAAAAAAGAATAAAGGTATTAGTGCTGTGTAAAAAGCAGTCTGCACAGCAGTGTACACACAGCAATACAGCTATCAGGCAGCCTAATAACCAGCGCTGCTGCACACAAGAAAATCCTCCCCTGTCACTGCATACTGACTGTACAGCACAATCGCTATCAGCACAAGCACAGAAGAACTTCTCTTTCCAGCCCTAACTCTCTCCATACTGATAAACAGCGTCAGCAACCTCTCCCTACTGTTAATATCGGCAGAAGTAAAATGGCGGTCATCATTCAGGGCTTCTATAGACACTATGACGCCCCCCAAAGCAAGCCAATCACTGCAATGCACCTCCTCTAAGATGGTGGTGGATGCTGCCCATGTCATCGCGCTGCCCACAGTGTACATCCTTGCTCATTGGCTGAAAAAAGGCGCCTGAAAGCATTCTGGGAAATTCGACTTTGGCGCTCATTTTGCCGACCGCATGGCCGACTGCACGCTATGGACGGGTTTCGGCCAACAAAACCCGACTTTGGCAAAAGTCGGCGACTTTTGAATCTGACCGAACTGTTTCACTCAACTCTAATGTCCGCAGATAGGTTAACTCGACTGGAAGAGAGCACGTTTGAAGAGTCCAGTAGAGGGTTTATACTCAGCTGAATCCTTGCATAATGCACAGTTACAGTAGGTAGAAAGAGACTTTCCTTATACAGAGCTGTATAAAACGTGTTTCTCCAAGATAGCAAGAAACTAAAAAATGATAGTGTTGGTCCCCTTAAAAATAGTCTGGGTGAAATGGTGGATGAGGATGAGGAAAAAGCCAATATGCTAAATGACTTTTTTTCAACTGTATTTACACAAGAAAATCCCATGACAGATAACATGATCAGTGATAAAAAAATTTCTCCATTAAATGTCACATGCTTAACCCAGCAGGAAGTACGGCGGCGTCTAAAAATCACTAAAGTTGACAAATCCCCGGGCCCGGATGGGATACACCCCCGAGTACTGCAGGAATTAAGTACAGTCATAGATAGACCATTATTTTTAATCTTTAAAGATTCCATAATAACAGGGTCTGTACCACAGGACTGGCGTATAGCAAATGTGGTGCCAATATTCAAAAAGGGGGCAAAAACTGAACCTGGAAATTATAGGCCAGTGAGCTTAACATCTACTGTGGGTAAAATCCTGGAGGGTTTTTTAAGGGATACTATATTGGAGTATCTGAAGCTGAGTAACCTCATGACACAGTATCAGCATGGGTTTACGAGGGACCCTTCTTGTCAGACTAATCTGATAAGCTTTTATGAAGGGGTAAGTTCAGGACTGGACCAAGGGAATGCAGTGGACGTGGTGTTCATGGACTTCTCAAAAGCTTTTGATACAGTGCCACACAAAAGGTTGATACATAAAATGAGAACAATGGGGATAGGGGAAAATATGTGTAAGTGGGTTAAGAACTGGCTCATGGATAGAAAACAAAGGGTGGTTATTAATGGAGCACACTCGGACTGGGTCACGGTCAGCAGTGGGGTACCACAGGGGTCAGTATTGGGTACCACAGGGGTCAGTATTGGGGCCGCTTCTCTTTAACATATTTATTAATGACCTTGTAGGGGGCATACAGAGTAGTATTTCAATATTTGCAGATGACACTAAACTCTGCAGGGTGATCAATACAGAGGAGGATAATTTTATATTACAGGAGGATTTATGTAAACTAGAAGCTTGGGCTGATAAATGGCAAATGAGCTTTAATGGGGATAAATGTAAGGTCATGCACTTGGGTAGAACAAATAAGATGTATAATTATGTGCTTAATTGTAAAACACTGGGCAAAACTGTCACTGAAAAAGACCTGGGTGTATGGGTGGACAACAAACTCACATTTAGTGGCCAATGTCAGGCAGCTGCTGCCAAGGCAAATAAAATAATGGGATGCATTAGACGAGGCATAGATGCTCATGAGGAGAACATAATTTTACCTCTATACAAGTCACTGGTGCGACCACACTTAGAATACTGTGTGCAGTTCTGGTCTCCGGTGTATAAGAAAGACATAGCTGAACTGGAGCGGGTGCAGAGAAGAGCGACCAAGGTTATTAGAGAACTGGGGGTCTGCAATACCAAGACAGGTTATTACACTTGGGGTTATTTAGTTTGGAAAGACGAAGGTTTAGGGGTGATCTTATTACAATGTATAAATATATGAGGGGACAGTACAAAGACCTTTCTAATGATCTAGTTACTGTTAGACCTGTGACGGGGACAAGGGGGCATCCTCTATGTCTGGAGGAAAGAAGGTTTAGCCATAATCACAGACGAAGATTCTTTACTGTAAGAGCAGTGAGACTATGGAACTCTCTGACGTCTAATGTTGTAATGAGTGATTCCTTACTAAAATTTAAGAGGGGACTGGATGCCTTTCTTGAAAAGTATAATATTACAGGCTATATTCACTAGTTTCCTAGATACAGCGTTGATCCAGGGAGCTAGTCTGATTGCCGTATGTGGAGTCGGGAAGGAATTTTTTTCCCCAATGTGAAGCTTACTGTTTGCCACTTGGGTGTTTTTTGCCTTCCTCTGGATCAACATGTTAGGGCAGGTTAGGATAGGATATGGGGTGATCTAGATGGACTTAAAGTCTTCCTTCAACCTTAATAACTATGTTACTATGTTACTATGTAAGATGGAGATAGACTCAAAGATGGAGAAGCAGGTAGGGGTTACAGAAATGAGAGTCACATCTGAGGGGGGAGGAGACAACCTCTAAAAGGGACAGATCTATACACAGCAATGACAACAATATAATGAAATGCAATACTGTCTGTATGATTCTAAATCATGGGACATGACAATGACAGAGCTAGTTTCAGAACAAATAAAACATAACAAAAATTATATCACAAATCTGTGAAATGTCCATGATAAACTATATATGACACACACATCAGAGGGATGAAAGGTTATACATATTACAAGACCATACAAAGGATTAACCAGTGATGGACACTACAAGAATCACATTCCATGCTGAAAAAAAAAGCCAGGAGACAGCATTATGATATTGTGCAAATACCAATCAAGAAGGTACCATATGTAGGTATTAGGAAACATAAGAAACAAGGACAAAAATAAGAAAGTACAAAATTATTTTGTATACATTACTAATATGGAGAATCCTCTTATGAAAAAGTGGTGACGCTACACAACCCAACCTCACCTCATCTTTTGAATGGGTGATAATGAGGAGGAGGTACTGGAGCTGGTTGCCTGCACTACAGACAGTACTACCTTCATCAACTTCATCCTGTCTGTTCATCGTGGATGGCATGAAGACGAGGAGGAGAGGGAGGATGAGGAGGAGGAGAAAGAGGATGAGGAGGAGAAGATGGACAGTCGTCATCTTGGTGGGGACAGAGAAGTCTTGGCTGCTGGCAGTCTGGCACACATGGCTGAGTTCATGTTCCGCTGCCTTTCACATGACCCTCGCCTTATACGCATTTTGGCCAACACTAATTACTTGTTGGTCACCCTTCTAGACCCACGCTACAAGGAGAATTTTCCATCTCTCCTTCCCATGGCAGAGAGGTCTAATAAAATGTTGCAGTACCAGAAGGTCCTAGTTGTAGAATTGTTCAAAAAAATTCCCATCTGACAACGCTGGTGGCAGAGGTCACAGCTCCTTAGACAATCAAGTAGTGGAGACAAGCGAGACACACACCAAATACAGCAGAGGCAACAGAACACTCTCAAAGCGTTTTTGTTAAAGTGGGTTTTTAGTGCGCCGGGGTAAAATAACTGATAAGTGCATCCGCCTGTCACCTTAAAATGCTGACAGGCTGAATCTTATCAAAATGAAGGAAGGCTGGATTGGCCCAGATTTCTCCACACCACCGGGAGACAGCAGCGGAACATAAACTCAAATCCTGTGGGGTTTTTTCTGATGTATTTCCATGTACCTCTTCTCACCCAAACATGGGTCTACGCTTCATGATTTCATCTTTTTTGTGTCGTCCTACTTCTTCTAATAGTCCTCCACCACCACCACATCTACAGGGTGATTATGTTACCCTCGCTATAAATTTTTTAATGTTGTTTATGAGGCCCACATTAAGAATAGTTTTGAGATGCCTACCCCTAACATTCTTTGGTATATATGTACACCCCCCTGGGGTACATGTTTTTCAGCTCATGCACTTAGAGCATGCGTGTTACCAGTCTAGGATACCCACTCCTTAATAATGGGAAATAAATGTTTCCAGACGCCCTCCTTGACATCTCTTCAAAGTGGTATTGGAGTGGCTACTTCTAATTTTTGGCAACCCTTGCACTTAGTGCATATGCTTTACCAGTGTAGGAAACCTACTCCTTAGTAATGGATGAAATGCTTTTCTGAGGCTCCACCTTCTATTTGAGGGAACATTTTTGGAAACCAAAAGAAGCTGTGGGTTCTATTAGCATTTGATCCACTGCCTTGTGGTGGGCTGTCAGGTGGTCGTCACATAGGGAGTTCTCACACTGTATACAGGATTTCACAGCCGGGACAGGAGAGTTTGTACAGTAAGAACAGAAGATCCTGGTCTCCTCCATATCAGGCTGAGTAGATGCGAAAGGCTCCACTATATTCCCCAGCAGGGTTGATGAAATAACAGTCCTTGATACTGCTACATTAAACTAATAGCTTTTTTCAGGGCTATTTAAAATAGATTTTATTCTCTAATATTACCGCTCTCATCTACAATTCATTTAGGGTGAGCTGTTGCAGAAAGGATAGTGTATTATAGGCATTTAGTCAGGGATTATTGCCTTATAATCCTAGCTGCTGCAACATAAAAAAAATTAAGGTAACATCTATTCTATTCCCTGTTAATACCGCTGTTAGCTGCGTTTACTGTATGGATAGGTGCTAGGTATCATCTGCTGGAAATGAGTGTTCAGTCTGTTCACATACATCACTTCCACATTCTATAACTTGATTTCTTTTTTATATGTGCTAATTGACTAATTCATGTTTTTTAAGGTTATCTATATTCAGAAATTCATCAAAGCTGGCAGGGTTGCTTGCATTCCTCTAGAATTTCTTGCTGTCATGTACAAGAAAATATATTTTCAAGGTCGGCTCATATCCCCTATATTCTACAATAATACCGCTCTTATCTGCAATTTGCCTAGGGCGAGTTGTGGCAGTAGGGATAGCGTATTACAGGCAGCTAGTCCGGGATTATTGCCTTACAAATTATTATCCTTGCTGCTGATTTTTACATACTGTCATTGAAAGATTCATGTATTTTACGGTGATATGTACTCAGAAATTCATCAAAAATGGCAGTGATGCTTGCGTTCCTCCAGAGTTTGTTGCTGCCACGTACAAGAAAATATCTTTTCAGGGATGGTTCAAATCATTTCAATATTCTACAATAATGCCGCTCTTAGCTGCAAGTCATCTAGAATGAGGTGTTGCAGTAGGGATAGCATATGACAGGCATCTAGTCAGGGATTATTGCCTTATAAATTGTAATCCTTGCTGCTGGTTTTTTTCCAACCACTCAATGACAGATTCGTGTGTTTTACAGTGTTCTGCACTGATAAATTCATAAGAGCATGCAAAATCAACTGATTTAATGTGTTCATTCACAGTTTCACTGTAGTTGTATGTGAGAGGTAGTGGTGGGAGACTTTACGCTACTGGATCTGGAATTACCGCTTCTGAACTCTCCAGCGCTTTGAAGTATGTTTGGGGTCATTGTCCTGCTGGAAGACCCATGACTGTTATGACTTGGTAGCCGAGGAGGACAGTAGCAAAAATAGGCTAAGCAACCAGACACCCAGAGAGGTTGGTAACTAGCGGATTGCAGACCCCTAAACTGACAGCACAACTAGAAGTAGCCGTGGGACGTACCTACGGTGCCCTAGACGCCTCGACACAGCCAGAGAGTTAACTAAGCCTAAAGAGAAAAAGGGGAAAGCTAACTGCCCAGGAGTAGACCCCAAAGGAATAGGTAGCCCCCAAACATATATTGGCGGTGAGACAAGATGACATACAAACAGGCAAAAAATAGAGCAAGCAAAAGCTGGGGCCAAACTGTCTAGATAGTACAGGACAGGAAAGAATACTGTCTGCAATCCAACAAAAACACTAAGAAAAATTCCAACATGTCTGATATGCAAAAATACTGAGACCACACGATCTCTCCCCCGCTAGATCAGAACTCTGGTGTGGACTGGTAGCAAACCAGCAGATACTGAAACAACAGGGAACTGAAAATACATAAACAGTGGCAAATGACAAACAGTGTCCAGCGCAGGCCGCCACAGGGGAACCTGGCTGAACTAAATTCAAAAGGGCAGAGAACTGAGATAGACAAAAGGAAAAACAAATACCACAGAAATAAACTGCAAATAACTTATCTGAAGGTTGCAGGACAAAGCAGGAAGCAAGCTGACTTTCAAAAGGGACTAGAAAGAAACAAATCACCGGCAAGGATCATGGGAAGGTTGCTCACTTATATCTCCCCAGTCAGCAACACCTGATTGCCAATCATCACCGCCAGATAATGAACTTCTGTTAGCCAAAGCAGCTTCATTACTATCAGCAGCCACCAGAGGGAGCCCAAACTCAGAAGTCAGATCCAGAGTGTTCACAACACATGACCTAGGATGCAACCTCAGCTTTCTGACACTGGCACTACATTGCGACCCAAAATCCTTTGGGAATCTTCACATTTTATGATGACTTGCACACTGTCAAGGCCAGAGGCAGCAAAACAACCCTAAAACATCTTTGAACCTCCACCATATTTGACTGTAACTCTTATGGTAATTAATTTTTAGACCTTGTTCCATTTACAGTAAACAGTAGAATGATGTGCTTTACCAACAAGTTCTATCTTGGTCTCATCTGTCCACAAGATGCCTGCTGGCACTTTAAAAATAGTGGGAGCCACCTGCTGGCCCTCTATAAAATGTGAGGGCCACCTGATCTCCCTCTACAAATAGTGAGCTGTTATGTTTCGGTAGCTGAGGAGAAATAGCAAAATAGTAATACACCAGAGAGGCTGGAACCTATTGGATTGCAGGACCCTAAACTTAACCGCAACACTAGAAGTAGCCGTGGAGAGTACCTACGGTGATCCTAGATGCCTCGTCACAGCCGGAGAGATAGCTACACCTAAAGACAGAAAGATGAAAGCTATCTGCCCTGTAGCAGAACCCCCAAAGAAATAGGAAGCCCCCAAACATGTAATTGCGGTTAGACAAGAAGAAAATACGGACACAGACAGAAAATAGAATGAGCAAACGCTGGGGCCCAATCTGTCTAGATAGAAAAGTATAGGAAAGAATTCTGACTGCAGCCCAAAAAAAACCCTGACAAAAATACCAACACTTCTGATTAACAAAAAAACCTGAGATCACACGATCTCAACCACCTAAATCAGATCTCAGGTGTAACACACAGAAATTCAGCAAATAAAAAGTGACAAAGGAACAGAGCAAAAGTGCAAACAAAAGCTGAGCACAATTGCAGCGCCAGGCCCCAAAGGGGACCAGGCTGAAGTCTACTGCTAAGCAGCAAACAAGCAAGAAAATCCAACCAGAGGAAAAAAAAACAGAAAATCACTTAACTGAATGAGAGCAGGAACGCAAGCTGAGCTCCAAGCAAAACCAGGAAGAACAATTGATTACCGGCAAGGCTGAAGGGAGTTCAGGTCACTTATATCACACCATTCAGAGCCAGCTGAAGGCCATTCAGCAATTAGTTCATTACCCTCAGCAACCACCGGAGGGAACCCCAGCTCAGAGGTCGCCTCCAGAGTGTTCACAACAGTGAGCGCTGACTGCTGGCAATAGTGAGATCCGCCTGATGACCCTGAAAGAAAAAAATTGTGACTTTCAGAGTCCTTCCTTCATAAATTAAGCAGGATGTGTCTGATCATGTCTCACACACCACATGGTCAGATAGGGTAGTAAAATGTTAAAATTACATTTCCTGGTGAATGTTTTTTTCCCCATTGAAAGCAATGCAAAGTGCAAAAACGAAGCAAAAACACTACATGTGAACACTTCCCAAGGTATTATTAGTTATTTATTTTGCCTTATGTGCAAGTCATTATTCTGGAAAGAATGTTTCTTAACATATTTTCCAGTAAAATCCATTTTATCTTCGGTTTTGAATGTTTTATTTTCAGCCCGTAAAAGTGGTGCTATAGTCTGACAACATTGTTCCCAGCAGCAACCTGTAATTCAGAGGTGCCTCCAGGGGTCTTCTCCATGCTGTTCCCATGCAATTTTAGCACTGTTTCCATTGATTTTAGCAATTTTTAGATCCCTCCTGGCCTCCGGTGCGGGTGCCCGGAAAAAAGCTTGACTCCCATCATACTCATTACTCGGGCATTGCAATTTGCTCGACTCAAGTAATGAGCACCAGAAAATTGGCGCAGTATACTTATATTCCAGGATAACAAGATATTCAAGCAATAAAGATTAAAAACATATATATATTTTTAATTAATACATTAAATTAAATACTAGATATAAAATGACAGGGAAAAAAGAACCCCACAAGAACAGAGAAAATACCTGAAGATCCTAAAGTGCCAGTACTGTGCTATACTGAGGGGTATACTTATCCCCACCCAATTGGTTAGCCTAAAGTAATCCCAGGTTCCAAATGACCTCAAAGTGGCATACACACAATATAAAACATCTAAAAGGTGAATTACCGACAGTGGGTTCGGAAAGTATTCAGACTCCTTTACATTTTTCACTCGTTTGCTTCATTGCAGCCATTTGGTAAATGCAAAAAAGTTCATTTTTACTCATTAATGTGCACTCTGCACCCCATCTTTACTGATAAAAACAGAAATGTAGACATTTTTGCAAATTTCTTAAAAAAGAAAACTGAAATGTCACATGGTCATAAGTATTCAGCCCCTTCCTCAGTATTGGGTAGAAGCACCTTTTGAGCTAGTACAGCCATGAGTCTTCTTGGGAATGATGCAAAAAGTTTTTCACACCAGGATTTGGGGATCCTCTGCCATTCTTCCTTGCAGATCTTCTCCAGTTCCATCAGGTTGGATGGTGAATGTTGGTGGACAGCCATTTTCAGGTCTCTCCAGAGATGCTCAGTTGGGTTTAGGTCAGGGCTCTGGCTGGGTCAGTCAGGAATGGTCACAGAGTTGTTCTGAAGCCACTCCTTTATTATTTTAGCTGTGTGCATTGGGTCATTGTCTTGTTGGAAGTTGAACCTTCGGCCAAGTCTGAGGTCCAGAGCACTCTGGAAGAGTTTTCATCCAGGATATCTCTGTACTTGGCCGCATTCATGTTTCCTTCAATTGCAATCAGTCATCCTGTCCCTGCAGCTGAAAAACACCCCCATAGCATGATGCTGCCACCCCCATGTTTCACTGTTGGGATTGTATTGGGCAGGTGATGAGCAGTGCCTGGTTTTCTCCACACATACCGCTTAAAATTATCACCAAAAAGTTCTATCTTCGTCTCATCAGACCAGAGAATCTTATTTCTCACAGTCTGGGAGTCCTTCATGTGTTTTTTAGTAAACTCTATGCGGGCTTTCATATGTCTTGCACTGATGAGAGGCTTCCGTCTGGCCACTCTGCCATAAAGGCACGACTGGTGGAGGCTGCAGTGATAGTTGACTTTGTGGAACTTTCTCCCATCTCCCTACTGCATCTGTGGAGCTCAGCCACAGTGATCTTGGGGTTCTTCTTTACCTCTCTCACCAAGGCTCTTCTCCCACAATTGCTCAGTATGGCTGGACGGCCAGGTCTAGGAAGACTTCTGATGGTCCCAAACTTCTTCCATTTAAGGATTATGGAGGCCACTGTGCTCTCAGGAACCTTGAGTGCTGCAGAAATTCTTTTGTAACCTTGGCCAGATGTCTGCCTTGCCACAATTCTGTCTCTGAGCTCCTTGGCCAGTTCCTTTGACCTCATGATTCTCATTTGGTGTGACATGCACTATGAGCTGTGAGGTCTTATATAGACAGGTGTGCGCCTTTACAAATAAAGTCCTATCAGTTTAATTACACACAGCTGGACTCCAATGAAGGAGTAGAACCATCTCAAGGAGGATCACAAGGAAATGGACAGCATGTGACGTAAATATGAGTGTCTGAGCAAAGGGTCAGTAAAGATGTATATCTTCGTACCGTGTTAGCCAGTAGATAGAAAAATATTTAGAGTTGAGAGTCCTCAGTGGTTGATACCTTTTAATGGCTAACTGAAAAGATGGTAACAAATTGCAAGCTTTCGAGACTACTCAGGTCTCTTCATCAGGCTGAACTAATACAAAATCTGAAGAATCACATATTTATACACAAAAACACAGAAAAAATGCAATAGGTAAGACAAGTGACGTGAAGCAGAACTGTCATTATGGCAGAGGGATGAACATAAATATTGGAACAGTTCATAGATAAGGAGAGAAAGTTTTATTACCCTCTGATTGGGGTCTGGTAATGTTTTGTGATGTTTTCACAGGGTATTTGGAGTAAATTCCTTAATTGATGTAATAGGCCATAAAACCATGTGACAGGTTCATTCCAGCATTAAGAGTGTCAAAGGTCACCATCAATTTGTATTCGCAAATTCTTCTCTGTCTCTGAGATGTGAATCTGCTTCTTAGTACCAGTATTTTCATATCTGACATGCTATGATCAGGGGAGCAAAAATGTTTTGCCACAGGTAGATCCATTCTTTTTTCTCTTATTGTGTGGCGATGAGAATTCATCCTTAAGACAAAAAACCTGACTGGCACTTCAGACTAATGTGAACTAGTGCAACAAAGGGAGCTACCTCATGTAAAAATCAAAAAAACTCAAAAAAGCTGCATCAAGCATACTAAAGCATGACAACATAGATACATGAAATTTGAATAGCAATATGCTTTGGAATATAAGGAAAATTGAGACGCTTAGTATAAACATTTGGCCAAACATTTTAAAGCCAACAACCATCGTCAGGTGGTCTCAAATCTGTTGAGTCCCTAACCTAATGTGAACATACCTCTATTAGCTGATATCTGAATTTCTGGTGAATATGCACCTCTGTCAGTATGCCTGCATTTAGGGTAAAGTAGGGAGCTGGTGTATAATCACACCTGGTGGGGCGGAGTGCTCGGTCAGCAAGCTAACATCAAAAGACTAAAAACTGACTGGCACTTCCAGACTATGTGAACTAGGTGCAACCAAAGGAGATACCCATGTAAACATCCAAAAAAGCTGCACTCAAGCTTACGCATGACAAAATAGAATCATGAAATTTGAATAGCAATATGGCTTTGGAATATAAGGAAAAATTTGAGACGCTTAGTATAAACATTTGGCCAAACATTTTAAAGCCCAACAACCATCGTCAAGGTGGTCTCATTCTGTTGAGAATTCATCCTTGTTCTCAGTTTTTGCCCGGTCTCCCCACATACAGACCCCAGTTGGACATTTAGTACATATAATTAGGTACACCACATTAGATGTGATGCAGCTGAAGTACCTGGATCTTGTAGTCCTGATGTGAGTTGGGGATCTTTATCTTGTCGTGGTCATTATAATGGACAGGTTTTACATTTCTTCTTGTTGCAGGGAAAGGTTCCTGCAGCTGTTGGGGAGGACAGGGAACTTCTGACAATGATGCTTCTTAGATTTGGGGGCTGTCTAAAACACAGTAGTGGGGGGTCTGGAAATATGGATTGTAACCGGCAAAGAGCAAAGGGTCTGAATGCTTATGACCATGTGATATTTGTTTTTTTCTTTTTTAATACATTTGCATAAATTTCTACATTTCTGATTTTTATCATTCAAGATGGGGTGCAGAGTGCACATTAATGAGAAAAAAAATTAACTTTTTTGCATTTACCAAATGGCTGCAATGAAACAAAGAGTGAAAAATTTAAAGGGGTCTGAATACTTTCCGAACCCACTGTATGTTAATGCGCCGCCTTAGAGGTCTCAGACTCCATGTCCTACTACCCCAATGCTGTTTCGTCTTGCTTCTTCTGGGGGGTGTGATATTGTATAATATGCAGAAAAATGGGTGTATAGAACTGGATAAAGAACAAAAACAAAAACTAAAAATCTGCAATATGATCACATAAATGTGTATTGGAATAAATGAGATAAAATGACAACCATGTGCAATAGTTCAAGAAAAAGTGACATGTACCTCATATCTAAACATATATAAATAGTATGTGTAATAGTCACATTTTGCCATATTTTGGTAAAAAGTGAAAAGAATTGCAAATCTGCAGTGTAGTCACAAACGTGTATAAAGTCAGCAATCTCTCATGATAAATGAGTAAATAAATATGCAGCATGACAGGAATAATGCATATATTAAAATTCAAGTGGACACATACCCAATACCCGGTGACCCAATGTGTGTTTCTCTTGTGGTTTTGACGAAGTTCTACAGATAGTAAGCTGCACACAAGATAAGATTTGCATGCACAATGTCAAATGTTGATTGGAGTGATATAAAACCATGCTTCCTGTAGGATTATGCTTCATGTAAGGTTATGATTCATGTAGGGTTATATTTCATGTAAAGTTATGCTTCATGTAGGGTTATGCTTCAGGTAAGGTTATGCTTCATGTAAGGTTATGCTTCATGTAGGGTTATGCTTCTGTGAAGGTTATGCTTCATGTAGGGTTATGCTTCATGTAGGGTTATGCTTCATGTAAAGTTATGCTTCATGTAGAGTTATGCGTCACGCCCCTGAGGAAGGAGTGTATTACACTCCGAAACGCGCGTCGGGGTGGGCTCTGAGCTGGCTGACCTGAGCATCTATTTGGTAATTATTACAGTATTTCTTCATCCTTGCTTTGTGGAACATAGTTAGTGGTATAAGTTCGGATTAACTATTTTAGGTGCTTACCGTTATCAAGCATATACTGTCTTCTTTCTGTACCTTATACCATTTGCCATATATACTATTCATGGCATAGATTTCCTATTTGCTGGTATATTATTATCTATACTCAGGTCTTGCTGTGCTCTCAGCCCTTTCTTTGTGTCATGTGCATCATGTGCTGTATTCATCCCCCGTTTGTGTCTTTGACCTGTATACTTTTTATATACCATAATAAAATGTGTATTTTTTAATAGACCTTTAGACTGTTGCCCAATATATTTTGCTAGGGTTATGCTTCATGTACGGTTTTGCTTCATGTAAGGTCATGCTTCATGTATGGTTATGCTACAGGTAAGGTTATGTGGGGTTATGCTTCATGTGGGGTTATGCTTCAAGAAGGGTTAAGCTTCATGTAGGGTTATGCTTCATGTAAAGTTATGCTTCATGTAGGGTTATGCTACAGGTAAGGTTATGCTTCATGTACGGTTATGCTACAGGTAAGGTTATGCTTCATGTGGGGTTATGCTTCATGTGGGGTTATGCTTCAAGAAGGGTTATGCTTCATGTAGGGTTTTGCTTCATCTAAGGTCATGCTTCATGTAGGGTTATGCTTCATGTAAGGTCATGTTTCATGTAGGGTTATGCTTCATATAAGGTTATTCTTCATGTAGGGTTATGCTTCAGGTAAGGTTATGCTTCATGTAGGATTATGCTTCAGGTAAAGATATGCTTCATGTAGGGTTATGCTTCATGTCAGGCTATGCTTCATGTAGGGTTAAGCTTTAGGTAAGGTTATGCTTCATTTCGGATGTAAGCCCGCAAGGGCAGGGTCCTCTCCCTTCTGTGTCAGTCTTTCATTGTTAGTTTGCTTACTGTAAGTGATATCTGTAATTTGTATGTAACCCCTTCTCATGTTCAGCCCCATGGAATCAATGGTGCTATATAAATAAATAATAATAATAATATTGTAGGGTTATGCTTCATGCAGGGTTATGCTTCATGTAAGGTCATGCTTCATGCAGGGTTATGTTTCATGTAGGGTTATGCTTCATGTAAGGTTATGCTTCATTTAGGGTTATGCTTCATGTAAGGTTATGCTTCATGTAGGGTTATGCTTCAGGTAACGTTATGCTTCATGTAGGGTTATGTTTCATGTAAGGTTATGCTTCAAATATGGTCATGCTTCAGGTAAGGTTATGGTTCATTTAGGGTCATGCTTCAGGTAAGGTTATGCTTTATGTAGGGTTATGTTTCGTTTAAGGTTATGCTTCATGTAGGGTTATGCTTCAGGTAACGTTATGCTTCATGTAGGGTTATGTTTCGTGTAAGGTTATGCTTCAAATATGGTCATGCTTCAGGTAAGGTTATGGTTCATTTAGGGTCATGCTTCAGGTAAGGTTATGCTTTATGTAGGGTTATGTTTCGTTTAAGGTTATGCTTCATGTAGGGTTATGCTTCAGGTAACGTTATGCTTCATGTAGGGTTATGTTTTGTGTAAGGTTATGCTTCAAATATGGTCATGCTTCAGGTAAGGTTATGGTTCATGTAGAGTCATGCATCAGGTAAGGTTATGGTTCATTTAGGGTCATGCTTCAGGTAAGGTTATGCTTCATGTAGGGTCATGCTTCAGGTAAGGTTATTCTTCATGTAGGGTTATGCTTCAGGTAAGGATGTGCTTCATGTAGTGTCATGCTTCAAGTAAGGTTATGCGTTATGCAGAGTTATGCTTCATGTAGGGTTATGCTTCATATAGGGTTATGCTTCATGTAGGAGCATGCTTCAAGTAAGGTTATCCTTTATGCAGGGTTATGATTCATGTAGGGTTATGTTTCATGTAGGGTCATGCTTCATGTAGGGTTATGCTTCAGGTAAGATTATGCTTCTTGTATGGCTATGCTTAGTGTAGGGTTTTGCATAATGTAGGGTCATGCTTCATGTAAGATTATCCTTCATGTATTGTTATGCTTCAGATAAGTTCATGCTTAATGTACAGTCATTCTTCATGTAATATTGTGCTTCACATTGGGTTATGCTTCAGGTAAGGTTATGCTTCATGTAGGCTCATGCTTCAGCTACGATTAAACTTCAAGCTCGGTTATGCTTCATGTAGGGTCATGCTTCATGTAGGGTTGTACTTCATGTATGGTTATGCTTCATGTAGGATTATGCTTCATGTAGGGTTATGCTTCATGTCTAGTTATGCTTCATTTAGGTTTATGCTTCAAATAAGGTTATGCTTCATGTAGGGTTATGCTTCATAGAAAGTTATGCTTCATGTAAGGTTATGCTTCATATAAGGTTATGATTCATGTACGGTTATTATGCTTCATGTAGGGTTATGCTTCATATAAAGTTATGCTACATGTACGGATATGCTTTATGTAAGGTTATGCTTTATTTAGGGTCATGCTTAATGCTTCAGCTGGTATTTTCTTCCACACCTGCAGGATGTTTGACATAAGTAACTTCAGACTTGACATTGACATGAGATTGACAAGCAAATAATCCAGAATGAGACAAGGAAATTGCTGAGAAAAACAAATTAATTCAGTGACCACAGAGTACATTGTGCTTTATTGATGTAAGGTGGCGATTCTTGCAGGGTGGAATATGCCAGACGTTACATTGTAACACAAGACCAACTCACTATAAAAACATAACAATCATTAATGAAAGAATAAACTGAAACAAATGTTGGATAAAACAGGCCGTGATGTGTTATTCAGAGTTACTAAAAAAAAAATAATAAAAACCATCCAAGATAGCCAACTGTAAATAATAAATAAACAATCACCGAATTTCCAAATCCATCCAGGCTAAGCCGCACGATTATCCATAAGCCAAGGCTCAAAGATATATCTGAAAAATGAACATCGTTGTTTCTTTGTAAGCCTGAAGTAAATCCTCCAAATCAACATGCCTGAAAGAAAAACTACCTAACACAGGAAGGAATTTCTCCAAGGCTCTATTAATCCTTTTCAGAATTTTCTCCACAAACAATAAACCATTTGAAGCCTAAACTAGTCTTGGAACCACCTCAGAAAAAACAAATGTAGCATTTGGAAATTGGCAATGAAAAAGAGAAATATCCCTCTTCATAGCCCAAAGAAGGTCCAAAGTTCTACATCTACACTTAGGCAGGGACGGACTGGCCATCTGGCAATTCTGGCAAATGCCAGAAGGGCCTGTCTGGTCGTGGGCAGTCTTGTCTGCTAGATTGTTATCAGAATCTGCATCCTGAAGACACCCATACTGTTAACAGTTGTGAAGGATCACAAAGTCACTGGCTCCGCCACTTACTCCAGCGGGGCGCGGGCGTCCCTTCTGTTGCCAGCACCAATAGGGGATTTCAGAGGTGCAATGGCATCACTGCATCACACCTCCAGCATCCACAGTGAAAATGGATAGAAGAGGGGTCAGATGCTACAGTGGACCATCACACTATACAGTGCGCTGTGAGTTGGACCATCATAGTATATAAGGGGCTGTGAGGTGGGCCACCATACTATATAGTGTACTGTTGGGACCATCATACTATTTGGGAGACTGTGAGTTGGACCACTGTAGGAACTTGTGGAACTCCTAGATTGAACCTGCAGGGCTGCAACAACAAACCTCCCCAGGGCGAGCTGACCTGGTGAACCACCCACTATACAGGGAGCGTCTGGGCAGGCGCAAGGGAGACTATCGCAACGACAGCTGGTACCCAGGGACGGACAATAGGAGACACAAGCGGGAGGCGGGAAGGACTAGCAAAGAGTGTTCTGTCCACACATGAGGCGAATGGAGGTGTAGTTGATTGGGGCTGGGAGAGTTTTCCTACCTTCCGCTTCCTCATGCAGAGCAGACAGGACCGATGCTGTTCAGCGTCCGGAGAGATGATGCACATCAGGGATTGTGAAGAACAGACTTGTTTATTTGGAAATCTGGACATACAGCATATGATTGGTATACACTAACGTCTCCAGAAATGCAGGTGAAAACGAGGTGCAGGAAGATATAGCACCAAGTATGGCTGCAAGTGTGAGCAGCAAGAATGTATGGGGTGGTGGTCGAAAACTGATGCCTTTCACAGCTCGGTGCAAAGCGTGTCTCTTCCATAAAGGTAAATACTAGACTGTATGGGCTCCTTCCAGGTGTGATGTCGTTTCCGGGGTGTGTCATACCAGGAGGGGGCATGTTCTGCCAAAGCAAGGAAGAGAAGACGCCATTAGACATTGGTTTCAGCAGTCTGATGTCGGCGTCTGTTTGCTGCAGGGAGGGAAATCAGAGGTCAGAGTCCTCAGTGACACATAGGAGGATTTATTAATTAACGGGTTGATATCTCCTTAGATTTTTGGTTTAGTGGGCCTGATACTGGGGCTGTATAGTGGGGTTTGAGGGGGTGAATGCACGGTTGTGGGGTCTGTGTGTGCTCCTAGTGGGGTTTGAAAGGTTGTGGATCTGTGTGTGCTCCTAGGGGTTTATTGCACACTTGTGGGGTCTGTGTGTGCCCCTAGGGGGTTTAATGCATGCTTTTGGGGTCTGGTTGAGCTCCTGAGGGGGGTTAATGCATGATTGTGGGGTCTGTGTGTGCTCCTAGGGCTTTAATGCACGGTTGTGGGGTCTGATTGTTCCCCGGGGGGGTTAATGCACACTTGTGGGGTGTGTGTGTGCTCCTAGGGGGTTATGCACGGTTGTGGGGTCTGGTTGTGCCCCAGGGGGTTAATGCACGCTTGTGAGGTCTGTGTGTCCTCCTAGAGGGTTTAATGCACGCTTGTAGGGTCTGTGTGTGCTCCTAGGGGGTTTAATGCACGCTTGTGGGGTCAGTGTGTGCTCCTAGGGGGTTTAATGCACGGTTGGGTCTGTGTGTGCTCCTAGGGGGTTTAATGCACACTTGTGGGGTCTGGGTGTGCTCCTAGGGGGTTAATGCACACTTGTGGGGTCTGTGTGTGCTTCCAGGGGGTTATGTTGTGAATGTGTTAGAAATGAATTCTGAGCAGAAGCTCCCTCTGGTGGTTACAAACAGTACTGAACTATTCAATGAAGATTGTGAAGACTGGCAATCAGGTGTTACAGACTGGTCTTATATAAGGGAGGTTCCCTCCCATCGGGGTTGCCGGTGATCAATTGTTCTTGTCTCAACTTTGGTTCCTGGTTCACTTGGAAGCCTGCTGTGTCTTGCCTGCATCTTCTGCTAACAGATAAGATTTTTTCTGCTTTTATTTTTGTGCTTGCTTTTTGCATTTTGTCCTGCACTTCTGTGGAGGTCAGCCAGGTCCCCTCTGGGGGCTTGTGCTCCTCTCAGTTTATCTGAGCCGCTGTTATTTGTTCATTTGCCTTTTCCAGTTTTTTCAGTGGCTGTGTTAGTTTTGTTACACCAGAGAACTAATTTAGGTGGTAGAGGTCGTGTGATCTTAGGTGTTTTTGCAATTAGTGTGTTGGTATTTTTTTAGGGTTTTTTGGATTGCAGTAAGTGTCCTTCCTATCCTTTTCTTTCTTGGAAGATTGGGCCCCAACGTTTGCTCATACTATTTTCTGTCTGTTTCTGTATTTCCTCTTGTCTAACCGCCATTACATGTTTGGGGGCTTCCTATGTTCTTTGGGGATCTGCTCCGGGGCAGATAGTTTTCCTCTTTCTATCTTTAGGTGTAGTTAGCTTCTCAGGCTGTGACGAGGCGTCTAGGACCAACGTAGGTACGCTCCACGGCTGCCTTTAGTTGGTTAGTGGTTAGTCAGGGTACTGCAATCCAGTAGATTCCAACCTCTCTGGTGTATTGCCTTTTTTTTCCTGCTCTCCTCAGCTACCATATCATAACAGTATCACCGGCCAAACAGAAAATTATATGGTACTCACAGAAGGGAAAGATAGTGTAAAAAAAAAAAAAAAAGTTGTCAGAGTTGTCAGAGATATTTTTTTTTCTCTTTCCCTCTTTTTCTCTGGGTGCTGAGGATTTTTTTTTCTCTCAATGGAGTTTGCACAGTTGTCTGGCCGTGTGGATCAGCTTGCCACTGAAGTTCGGAGTATTGCTACCTATCTTGCAGGGTTGCCGGTTGTGGAACCTAGGATGCCCATGCCAGATTTGTTTTTAGGGGATCGAGCTAAATTTCTGAATTTCAAAAATAACTGTAAGTTGTTTTTTGCCTTAAAACCTAAGTCCTCAGGGAACGCAGCACAGCAGGTTCAAATCGTCATCTCTCTCCTGCGTGGCGATCCTCAGGATTGGGCCTTTTCCCTGACACCTGGGGATCCTGTTTTGAGTAATGTTGATGCATTTTTTCTGGCTCTGGGGTTATTGTACGATGAACCTAATGTCACTGATCAAGATGAAAAAGCCTTGTTGGCATTAAATCAGGGGCTTGAGGATGCTGAGTTGTACTGTCAGAGATTCCGAAGGTGGGCAGTCCTGACCAAATGGAATGATGATGCTTTGGCAGCCCTTTTTCGGAAGGGTCTGTCAGAGAATGTAAAAGATGTTATGGTGGGTTTCCCTGCTCCCTCTGGTCTCAATGATTCTATGTCATTAGCGATTCAAATTGACAGACGTTTGCGTGAGCGTAGAGGTATGCGTGGAATAGTGTTGCCTTGTGAGCCAGCTTCTGAGCCCATGCAGTGTGATAGAGTGGCTTCTGGGGCACAGCGTCATGAGTTTCGAAAACGCAATGGGTTATGTTTCTACTGTGGTGACGCCTCTCATGCTATTTCAGTCTGCCCTAAGCGGGGAAGACGTTTTGCACGCTCAGTTGTCTTGGGTAGAGTTCAGACTAAATTTCTGTTGACTGTTACCCTGATTTGCTCCCTGTCCACATTTTCTGCTCAGGCTTTTGTTGATTCGGGAGCAGCTATTAACCTGATGGATTTTGATTTTGCTAAACGCTGTGGGTTTCCCTTGATACCCCTACGGAAGTCTATTCCCCTACTGGGATTGATTCTACCCCTTTGGCTGAGAATAAACCCCAGTTCTCTACTCAGGTGATAATGAGGGTTGAACCTGATCATCAGGAGAGTTGCAAATTTTTGGTGCTGTATAATCTGCATGACATTATTGTACTAGGTTTCCCTTGGTTACAGTCTCATAATCCTGTTTTGGATTGGAAATCTGTGTCTGTAACCAGTTGGGGCTGCCAATGTGTTAATGCCAACACTCCTGTTTTTTCTGCCTCTCCCCAGGCTCAGGATGTTCCTGACTTTTTGACTGATTTTTCTGATGTGTTTAGCGAAAGTAAATCTGAATCCTTGCCCCCCATAGGAGCTATGACTGCGCTATTGAATTAGTGCCTGGTAGTAAATTCCCTAAAGGTCGCCTTTTTAACTTGTCTGTACCTGAACATGACGCTATGCGGTCTTATATCAAGGAGTCATTGGAGAAGGGTCATATCAGACCATCCTCTTCACCCTTGGGTGCCGGTTTTTTTCTTTGTGGCCAAAAAGGATGGTTCATTAAGGCCGTGTATTGATTATCGTCTCTTGAACAATATCACTGTGAAATATCAATATCCGTTACCCTTGATTTCTGACCTGTTTTCCAGGGTGAAAAGTGCTACTTGGTTTACCAAGCTTGACCTCAGGGGGGCGTATAACCTTATTCGCATTAAGCATGGGGATGAATGGAAGACGGCATTTAATACCCCAGAGGGGCATTTTGAGTACCTAGTGATGCCCTTTGGGCTCACTAATGCTCCTTCCGTCTTCCAGTCCTTCATGAATGACATTTTCAGGGATTTTGTGGATAAATTTCTGATTGTTTATTTGGATGATATCTTGATTTTTTCCAATGACTGGGACTCTCATGTGAAACATGTTCGGACTGTGTTCCAGATTTTGAGAGAGAATGCTCTGTATGTGAAGGGATCAAAGTGTCTTTTTGGCATACAGAGGATCTCATTTCTGGGATTCATTTTGTCCCCATCTGTTATTGAAATGGACCCGGTCAAGGTTCAGGCCATCTGTGATTGGGTCCAACCTACTTCATTAAAGGCTCTTCAGAGATTCTTGGGTTTTGCCAATTTTTATCGTAAATTTATTGGTAATTTCTCTGTTATTGTTAAACCATTGACTGATTTGACCAAGAAGGGTTCTGATGTGGTGAATTGGCCTCCTGAGGCAGTCTCTGCGTTTCAGGAACTTAAGCATAGATTCACTTCTGCTCCTGTTCTACGGCAGCCTGATGTTTCTCTGCCATTTCAGGTGGAGGTTGATGCCTCTGAAATTGGGGCAGGTGCCGTTTTGTCCCAAAGAGATCCAAAGACCTCTAAAAGTAACCCTTGTGCCTTTTTCTCTCGAAAATTTTCTCCAACTGAACGTAATTATGACGTGGGTAATCGGGAGTTATTGGCCATGAAGTGGGCTTTTGAAGAGTGGAGACATTGGCTGAGGGAGCCAAACATCAGGTGGTGGTCCTCACGGACCATAAGAATCTGGTTTATCTGGAATCAGGCAAGCGACTTAATCGTAGACAGGCCAGGTGGGCCTTGTTTTTCACACGTTTTAATTTTGTGGTTTCCTTTCTTCCTGGCACTAAGAATGTTAAAGCGGATGCCCTCTCGAGGAGTTTCCTTGCGGACTCTCTGAGTTATCTGTTGTGAATGGGTTTGAGATGAGTTCTGAGCAGAGGCTCCCTCTGGTGGTTACAAGCGGTACTAGTGAGATTGTGAGGACTGGGAATCAGGTGTTACTGATGGTCTTATATAAGGGAGTCATTTTCCCATCAGGGTTGCCGGTGATCAATTGTTCTGGTCTGAATCCTTCTTTCCAGTTTCCCTTGTAGCCTGCTGTGTCGTGTCTGCATCTCCTGCTATCAGATAAGACATTTTCTTCTTTTGTGTTTGTGCTATATTTTTGCATTTTGTCCTGCACTTCTGTGGGGGCCTCTGGGTCCCCTCCGGGGGCTTTTGCCCTCTCAGTTTGTTCAGCCACTGAGTTTTGTACTTTTGCTTTTTCCAGTTTTTTCAGTGCTGCTGTCTTGATTTTGTTACACCAGAGAACTAATTTAGGTGGTAGAGGTCGTGTGATCTCAGGTGATTTTGAAATTAGTAGAGTTGGTGTTTTTCAGGGTTTTCTGAGATTGCAGTAAGTACCCTTCCTGTCCTTTTCTATTTAGATAGTTTGGGCCCCAGCGTTTGCTCATACTATTTTCTTTCTGTGTCAGTATTTCCTCTTGTCTAACCGCCATTACATGTTTGGGGGCTTTCTATTATCTTTGGGGTCTGCTCCGGGGCAGATAGCTTTCCTATTTCTATCTTTAGGTGTAGTTAGTTTCTCAGGCTGTGACGAGGCGTCTAGGACCAACGTAGGAACGCTCCACGGCTGCCTCTAGTTGCGGTGGTTAGTCAGGGTACTGCAATCTCATAGATTCCAACTGCTCTGGTGTATTGCCTTTTTTACCTGCACTCCTCAGCTACCGTAACATAACAGTATCACCGGCCCAAAAATTGAATGGGTACTCACAGAAGGGAAAAAATATTGTGACAGAAGAAAGGTTGTCAGAGTTGTCAGAGATATTTTTCTGTTTGTTGCATTTTTTTTTTCCCTCTGTATCTCTGGGTGCTGGGGAGGATCTTTTCTCCCAATGGAGTTTGCACAGTTGTCTGGCCGTGTGGATCAGCTTGCCACTGAGGTTCAGAGTATTGCTGCATATCTTGCTAGGTTGCCTGTTGTGGAACCTAGGATCCCCATGCCAGATTTGTTTTTAGGGGATCGAGCTAAGTTTCAGAATTTCAAAAATAATTGTAAATTGTTTTTTGCCTTAAAATCTAAGTCCTCAGGAAACGCAGCGCAGCAGGTTCAAATTATCATCTCTCTCCTGCGCGGCGATCCTCAGGATTGGGCTTTTTCCCTGATACCTGGGGACTCCTGTTTTGAGTGATGTTGATGCATTTTTTCAGGCTTTGGGGTTATTGTACGATGAGCCTAATGTCACTGATCAAGCTGAAAAAGCCTTGTTGGCATTAAATCAGGGGCTTGATGACGCTGAGTTATACTGTCAGAGATTCCGTAGGTGGGCAGTCCTGACCAAATGGAATGACGACGCTTTGGCAGCCCTTTTCCGGAAGGGTCTGTCGGATAATGTAAAGGTTGTTATGGTGGGATTCCCTGTCCCCTCTGGTCTCAATGATTCTATGTCATTAGCGATTCAATTGACAGACGTTTGCGTGAGCGGAGAAGTATGCGTGGAGTGGTGTTGCCTTGTGAGCCAGCTTCTGAGCCCATGCAGTGGGGTGGAGTGGTGTCTGGGGCACAGCGTCATGAGTTTCGAAAGCGCAATGGGTTATGTTTCTACTGTGGTGATGCCTCTCATGCTATTTCAGTCTGCCCTAAGCGGGGAAGACGTTTTGCACGCTCAGTTGTCTTGGGTAGTGTTCAGACTAAGTTTTTATTAACTGTCACTCTGATATGCTCTCTGTCCTCATTTTCTGCTCAGGCTTTCGTTGATTCTGGAGCAGCTATTAACCTGATGGATTATGATTTTGCTAAACGTTGTGGGTTTCCCTTGATACCCCTACAGAAGTCTATTCCCCTACTGGGGATCGATTCTACCCCTTTGGCTGAGAATAAACCCCAGTTTTCTACTCAGGTGATAATGAGGGTTGAACCTGATCACCAGGAGTGCTGCAAATTTTTGGTTCTATATAATCTGCATGACATTATCGTGCTGGGTTTCCCTTGGTTACAGTCTCATAATCCTGTTTTGGATTGGAAATCTGTGTCTGTAACCAGTTGGGGCTGCCAATGTGTTAATACCAACACTCCTGTTTTTTCTGCCTCCCCCCAGGCTCAGGATGTTCCTGACTTTTTGTTTGATTTTTCTGATGTGTTTAGCGAAAGTAAATCTGCATCCTTGCCTCCCCATAGGAGCTATGACTGCGCTATTGAATTAGTGCCGGGTAGTAAATTCCCTAAAGGTCGCCTTTTTAACTTATCTGTACCTGAACATGACGCTATGCGGTCTTATATCAAGGAATCATTGGAGAATGGTCATATCAGACCATCCTCTTCACCCTTAGGTGCCGGTTTTTTCTTTGTGGCCAAAAAGATGGTTCATTAAGGCCTGTATTGATTATCGTCTCTTGAACAATATTACTGTGAAATATCAATACCCGTTACCCTTGATTTCTGACCTGTTTTCCAGGGTGAAAAACGCTACTTGGTTTACCAAGCTTGACCTCAGGGGGCGTATAACCTTATTCGCATTAAGCACGGGGATGAATGGAAGACGGCATTCAATACCCCTGAAGGGCATTTTGAGTACCTAGTGATGCCCTTTGGGCTCACTAATGCTCCTTCCGTCTTCCAGTCCTTCATGAATGACATTTTCAGGGATTTTGTGGACAAATTTCTGATTGTTTATTTGGATGATATCTTGATTTTTTCTAATGACTGGGACTCTCATGTGAAACATGTTCGAACTGTATTCCAGATTTTGAGAGAGAATGCTCTGTATGTGAAGGGATCAAAGTGTCTTTTTGGCGTACAGAAGATCTCATTTCTGGGATTCATTTTGTCCCCATCTGTTATTGAAATGGACCCGGTCAAGGTTCAGGCCATCTGTGATTGGGTCCAACCTACTTCATTAAAGGCTCTTCAGAGATTTTTGGGTTTTGCCAATTTTTATCGTAAATTTATTGGTAATTTCTCGGTTATTGTTAAACCATTAACTGATTTGACCAGAAAGGGTTCTGATGTGGTGAATTGGCCTCCTGAGGCAGTCTCTGCATTTCAGGAACTTAAGCAGAGATTCACTTCTGCTCCTGTTCTACGGCAGCCTGATGTTTCTCTGCCATTTCAGGTGGAGGTTGATGCCTCTGAAATTGGGGCAGGTGCCGTTTTGTCCCAAAAAGATCCAGAGACCTCTAAAAGTAACCCTTGTGCCTTTTTCTCTCGAAAATTTTCTCCTACTGAACGTAATTATGACGTGGGTAATCGGGAGTTATTGGCCATGAAGTGGGCTTTTGAAGAGTGGAGACATTGGCTGGAGGGAGCCAAACATCAGGTGGTGGTCCTTACGGACCATAAGAATCTGGTCTATCTGGAATCTGCCAAGCGACTCAATCCTAGACAGGCCAGGTGGGCCTTGTTTTTCACACGTTTTAATTTTGTGGTTTCCTTTCTTCCTGGCACTAAGAATGTTAAGGCGGATGCCCTCTCGAGGAGTTTCCTTGCGGACTCTCCTGAGTTATCTGATCCTTCTGTTATTTTGAAAGAGGGTGTAGTTCTTTCCGCCATCTCGCCCAATTTGAGACTTGCTCTGGAGGGGTGTCAGGAGGATAGCCCGAGCGCTGCCCTGTTGGAAAATTGTTTGTCCCGGACCAATGGAAAAAGAGTGTGATGTCTGAGATTCATTGTTCCGCATTGGCTGGGCATCCCGGAATTTTTGGTACCAGAGACTTGGTTAGTCGGTCCTTTTGGTGGCCTACCTTGTCTCGCGATGTCAGGGAATTTGTGCAGTCCTGCGGGACTTGCTCTCGCTCCAAGCCTTGCTCTCGCTCTAGTGGTTTGTTGATGCCATTGCCTGTGCCCAAGAGACCATGGACCCATATCTCTATGGATTTCATTTCCGATCTTCCTGTTTCTCAGAGAATGACCACCATCTGGGTAATTTGTGATAGGTTTTCCAAAATGATACATCTTGTGCCATTACCTAAGTTGCCTTCCTCCTCTGAATTGGTGCCGTTGTTCCTTCAGCACGTGGTTCGTTTACACGGCATTCCTGAGAACATTGTGTCTGACAGAGGAGTCCAGTTTGTTTCCAGATTTTGGAGGACTTTTTGTTCTAAACTAGGTGTTCAATTGTCTTTCTCCTCGGCATTTCATCCTCAGACCAATGGTCAAACTGAGAGAACAAACCAGACATTGGAGACTTATCTAAGATGCTTTGTGTCTGCTGATCAGGATGACTGGGTCTCTTTTTTGCCTTTGGCTGAGTTTGCTCTTAATAATAGGGCTAGCTCTGCCACTTTGATGTCTCCGTTTTTCTGTAATTCTGGGTTTCACCCTCGATTTTCTTCAGGACAGACGGAAGCTTCTGTCTGTCCAGGTGTTGACTCTGTTGTTGAGCGTATGCAACAGATTTGGGACCAGGTAGTGGAGAGGTTGTCCCTCTCTCAGGAGAAGGCCCAGCGGTTTGCTAACCGGCATAGGACTGATGGTCCTCGGTTTAAAGTGGGGGACTTGGTCTGGTTGTCCTCAAAGAATATTCCTATGAGAGTAGCATCTCCTAAATTTAAGCCTAGGTTCATTGGACCTTATAAGATCATGGAGATTATTAATCCTGTTTCTTTTCGTTTGCTTCTTCCAGGGACATTTAAGATCCATAACGTGTTCCACAAGTCCTTGTTGAAGAGGTTTGTTGAGCCAGTGGTTCCTGCTGCTGTGCCTCCTGACCCTGTTTTGGTTGAGGGCAATCTGGAGTATGTGGTTGAGAAAATATTGGATTCTCGTTTTTCTAGACGAAGACTCCAGTATTTGGTTAAATGGAGAGGTTATGGTCAGGAAGACAATTCTTGGGTTTTTGCTTCGGACATCCATGCTAGGAGACTTATCCGTGCTTATCATAGAACTCATCCTGACCGACCTGGTTGCTCAAATGAGGGTTCGGTGACCCCTCCTCAAGGGGGGGGTACTGTTGTGAATGGGTTTGAGATGAGTTCTGAGCAGAGGCTCCCTCTGGTGGTTACAAGCGGTACTAGTGAAGATTGTGAGGACTGGGAATCAGGTGTTACTGACTGGTCTTATATAAGGGAGTCATTTTCCCATCAGGGTTGCCGGTGATCAATTGTTCTGGTCTGAATCCTTCTGTAATGTATGTAGTACAGTTCATATAGCGTCTTGTGCTTGGGTGCGATGAAAACACAGGAGTCACAGGTTTGATATAGAAAAGTCCTGTATTACTTCATACAAGTTGGCAGAAATAATCACACAGTTTGCAGACACAGAAACAGGAGACACAGCAGGCCAGAGTAATCCAAGCTCAGCAATCACTCTCCAATACAGATTCAGGATCTTCTTCTCTGTTACCGTAAGTCCATGCAAACGTGGGTCTTTCAAAGAGCAGGGTTCAGAGTCCACAAGTGCTTCAGAGTTCCTCAGTAGGAATAGCTGGAGTACAAGGTCCAAGGCTTACAGGAGTCAAGTCACAGGTTCACTGCAGGCTAGATTCTGAAGCACTGATTGCTCAGCTGTGGCTGCTTAAGAAGCAAAGGAGAGAATCAGGGCGGGAACATGCAAGCTGGAAACTCCATTTTGACTGAGGGCAAGATAGCTGCAGCAAGACAGAAAGTAAAATGGCTGACAAACAAACTGAGTTTCAGGAATATATATGTGATGAACGGGCACACAGTCCGCCACACGGTAGCCCGGGGGTCACGGCTTGTGATCCCACCGCTGCCACCAATATGTGATGAACGGGCACACAGTCCGCCACACGGTAGCCCGGGGGTCACGGCTTGTGATCCCACCACTGCCACCACATGTGATGGAACGTGCACACACACGACGGCTGCTGCCGTCCGACCCAGTAAACTGCAGGGATTTATAACTATCCCACTTCCACTTAGGAACTTGCAGCTCTCTGGCGCCCCCCTTACCCTCAGGTCAGTCAGGGAACTGCACCTAGGATAATTGGTCGCCAGACGGGTCACTTGGATGTGTGCTGGCTATTGGGCACGCTGCAGTGAGGGAATTATAATCACTCCTGGCTGCAGCCAGGCAGTACCCTTATAAACCCCGCTGCGTCACTGCCAGCGTCACCCAATAGATTAACACTTTACACCCCTTTCTTTTAGCTGCCACCAGCTACGGCTTTTGATGAACAATTTATCAAGAGGGTCCGTAGCAACCCCAAAACAGTAGCGTAGTGCTTCAGGCACGTGCAAATTCGTTTATAGAGCAGGAGAAACAAACTAATAAATTTATAGGTTTATTCCTTAAAAAACAGGCAATGCTTATATAATATAAAAGATGTAACAAACTGAGACAATATCGTTATGTACAGATGCAGTTATAAAATAAAATGGGATTAAGAATGAAAGATAACTCACATGGTTGTTAGATCATTACAGGCAAGCCAGGCTGGGGGAAGGAGCCACACGTCATAGTTCATTGGTAGATCTCTTACTCAGCACATCCCAGCAGAAAGACTCACTAAGGAACTTCACTGTAAGACTTATGCATGTCAGCTTCTGACCTCACAAAAAGGGCTGGTCCTCTGGCCACCTCCCCTGGCTGCAAGCTATGGTTTGAGCTCTGCGATATCATAAGGTTCATAACTCAGCGGGGAACTCTAGCAGAATAATGGCAGACCTATCAATGATCTTGCTTTGAAATAATGGTTCAAATGACCCCAAACTTGGGTGAAATAGCTCATGGGGCACCCGAGAATTCCATTTCTCGGGCTCTGTTGGAGTTACGGGTTCACCGGTACCACGGGAACGATGCCCGTCGGCGCATGGTTCAACACAGTGACGTTCGTGTTTCTAGCGAATGCTCCCACCGTGTTATTAACCAAAAAGAATGAATACTCCAACATGGCTGCTATAGGAAGAAAGCACGTGTTCGGACAATGCAGGACCCCTGCGGTGAAGCGGGAAAACTTCCAGCACTGGCAGCTCACATTACACTGCCTGAGTGCAGGCTGACAGAGGGGGAAGGGAGAAGTATGAGAGCTGCAGAGAGAAGGAGGGCTTTCAGCAGTACAAAAAAAAGAGATGAGGACAGCAATTCCAGCACAGCACTCATCACACCTCCCCCCTTTGAGGGCGCTACGGAGGCATGACCTGTCGGTAATCCGACATGCGCACCTCAGCGGGTTCGCCACGTCGTGATAACCCATCAGCATTCCCATGATCACTGCCTTTCTTGTGTTGTACGGCAAAATCATACTGCTGCAGGGCAAGGCTCCAGCGTAGCAACCTACCATTGGTTCCGGACACTGTGTGCAGCCAGCTCAGAGGGTTGTGGTCGGTGACCACCTTGAAGGTGTGCCCGTACAGGTAGGGCTGCAAACGTTGCAGTGCCCAGACCATGGCCAGGCACTCCTTCTCGATGGTGGAGTATGCCACTTCCCTTGGCAGAAGTTTCCGGCTCAGGTACAACACGGGGTGCTCCTGGTTCCCCGAATCAACCTGGCTGAGTACAGCACCGAGGCCAAATTCGCTGGCGTCAGTCTGTACCAGGAATGGCCGACTGCTGTCGACGGCTTTCAACACTGGAGAGCTGCACAGGGCTGTTTTCAACGATCGGAATGCCGCCTCACAGCCATCTGTCCAGTTGACTGTTTGGGGTAGACCGCCCTTGGTGAGGTCCGTCAAGGGTTTTGCAATGGCGCTATAGTTCGGTACGAAACGCCTATAGTACCCTGCAGTGCCCAGGAAGGACTTCACCTGCTTTTTGGTCCTGGGGGTGGGCCAGGACACGATCGCGTCCACTTTCTCGGGCTCTGGACTCATGGAACCCCCGCCTACCCGGTGCCCCAGGTAGTGGACCTCCCTCATGCCCATCTGGCATTTTCCCGGCTTGATGGTCAGACCTGCCTGGTGAATACGCTTGAGCACCTCCTGGAGATGCTGAAGGTGTTCCTCCCAGGTGGAACTGAAGACGGCAATGTCGTCCAGGTACGCCACAGCGTACTCCTCCAGTCCCTGAAGCAGGTGGTTGACCATCCGCTGGAAAGTGGCAGGGGCATTCTTCATGCCGAAAGGCATGACCGTGGACTCGTACAGTCCAAAAGGGGTGATAAAGGCAGATTTCTCCTGCGCCGCCGGGCTCAGGGGAATCTGCCAGTATCCCCGACTCAGATCCATGATGGATATGTACTTGGCATTCGCCAACCGCTCCAGCAGATCCTCGATGCGTGGCATTGGGTGCGCATCAGAGGTAGTGATGGCGTTGAGCCCCCTGTAGTCCACGCAGAACCGGGTGGTCCGATCCTTTTTTGGCACGAGAACTACAGGTGAGGCCCACGCGCTTTTGGACTGCCGGATCACCCCCAGCTGCAACATCTCATGGATCTCCTGGTGCATAATCTGCTGCACTTCCTCAGAGATCCGATAAGGTGTCCGCCGTAACGGGCGTGATTCCCGGTGTCCACCTCGTGGACTGCCAACTCGGTCCTTCCGGGTCGGTTCGTGAACTCGGCCCGGAAGGGTTCCAGAGTGGTCAGCAACTGCAACCGCTGGGAGACGGTTAGCAAGGCATTTACCTCCATGTCCTCAATGGACCCATTGGCATTAGCTTGGGCCAGCATGTCTAGGAGGGGATCCTCTTCCCCGTCCTCGGGCAGATTGCAGACCGGTAGGACGCAGGCTTCACGTTCGTGATGGGCCTTCATCATGTTGACGTGAAAGGCCTTGCGCCTACCCCGAGTGTGGTCAAGCGTGACCACGTAGGTGGCTGGGTTGAGCTGTTGGTGCACGACGTACGGGCCTTCCCAGGCTGCCTGAAGCTTATCCTTTGGTACGGGGACCAGCACCCACACCTTTTGACCCACCTGGTAGGTCCGCTCCCGGGCGTTCTGGTCGTACCAGTGCTTCTGGTCAGCCTGAGCCTGCGTCATGTTGTCATGCACCAACTGCGTCAAGGTCTGCATCTTGTCGCGGAAGCGCATGACATAATCCACGATGGACACTTCCGTGGGGTTTGGCTCATCTTCCCAGGATTCTCTTATCAACCCAAGGGGTCCCCGGACTCGCCTACCATACAGGAGCTCGAAGGGGGAGAACCCCGTCGAGGCCTGCGGGACTTCTCTGTAGGCAAATAGCAGGTGTGGGAGGTACCGCTCCCAATCGCGTCCCTGGGTCTCAACCAGCATGCGGAGCATCTGTTTGAGGGTACCGTTAAAGCGCTCACACAAACCATTGGTCTGTGGGTGATACGCACTCGATACCATACGCGTCACCTGCATTTTGCTGCAGAGAGCCTTCATTAGGCGAGACATAAATTGGGTCCCTTGATCGGTAAGCATCTCGCTGGGAAATCCTACCCGTGAAAAGATGGTCACCAGTGCATCTGCCACCTTATCTGCCCTAGTTGAGGACAGAGCTACCGCCTCCGGGTACCGGGTAGCGTAGTCTACCACAGTCAGGATGTATTGCTTTCCAGAGCTGCTGGGGACGGCCAGCGGGCCCACAATGTCCACCGCGATCCTCTGGAAAGGCTCCTCTATCACTGGCAACGGGATCAGGGGAGCCTTAAGAGCAGGCCCCGCCTTCCCCACTCTTTGACAGGTGATACAGGAGCGGCAGTAGTTAGTCACATCTGTCCCCATCTTGGGCCAATAGAAGTGTTGAGACAGCCGTGCCTTAGTTTTGCTAATCCCCAAGTGTCCAGCAAGTGGAATCTCATGGGCAATCCTCAACAACTCACCTCGGAACTGGTGCGGGACGACCAGCTGTTTTTCCCTCAACAACTCCTTTTGGGAACCTCCGGGTACTGTCTCCCGGTACAACCTTCCTCGTTCCCAGAACACCCTCTCCTTATCAGTCACGGAGGTGGGCGTCTCGGCGAGGTGCCTCAAGTTCCCCAGGCTCGCATCTGAGTGCAGAGCGGCCTGGAACTCCTGGCTGGAGGCAGCCAGAAGTGACGTCAGGGTTCCTTCCTCACTGGGACCCTCTGGGACCGGCTCTGGGTCCACCTCTGGTTCAGTCTCTCCTGTAGCGGAGGAGGGTCCAGATGGCAGGGCGCTACCTGCGATCCGGGCACTCTGACTGCGGGTGACAGCAGCTACATATGCAGTCTCCCCGGGGATTTCTATAGACCCATCAGCCTGCGCTGCTATGGGCTCTACCTCCCCATCCACCCCCAACACTTCAGGAGCAGTGCTACTTATGGGCCAGTTACCTTCCTCGGTGGCACTGGTCAGTGTCATGGCGTCACCTTCCTCCCGGTTCCCATGCACCTCCCCATTTCCTTGAGCACTGTCGCTTGCTCCTGCTAGGGGTTCCTCAGCCGTCTCACTCCGCAGAGCGACGGGACTGAACGCTCCTGTACCTGTGGACACATCTACCACTTCAGAGAAAGGGTTAACAGATTCAGATGGCACAGATACATCACTATCAACATCAGTCCTAGGGAAAGAAAGGTTATCAGTTGCATCATCACTTCGCAAAGCATTAGCAGGTAACACAATCAGTTTCCCATCATCATCAACATCAACATCATGGTTAACGTTAACCTTATCATCGGATTGGGAAGGGGTGTCAGGGACATAGTACGCCACCATCCTCCCAGATCAGTCCCCAATAAAACATCAGTGGGCAGGTTTTCGGACACCCCCACTTCCTTCACCCCGCTCCCGGTACCCCAGTCAATGAAAACTCGGGCTATCGGCAAGGGGTAGTGGACGCCACCAATCCCTGTGACAGTTAAGGTTTTCCCCGGAATCAACTCTTCAGGGGCCGCCAGTTCGGGTCGGATGAGGGTTCGTTCAGCCCGGTGTCCTTGAGGCCTGTAGCAAGACGGGCCCCCACGCGGACGGGCTGCACATTGTCATCAACCCTCCCCACCACACCACCCACCAAAAGAACAGAGGCGTTGGGCCCGGAGGCCTTGGCTGGGGGGTTCTTCTGCCTCTCCGGACAGGTGGCGCTGATGTGTCCAGTCCTTTTACAGGAGAAACACTGGCGGGGGTCTGATGTAGGCCTGGCGCTGGCAAAGGGGATAGTGCCTCCAGAGGGACGGCTGGCAGGTGCACTGGGGTTGGTTGCAGGCTTACCCCCTCCCCAGCGGGCGGTGACGGGCCTCCGCCCTCGGGTTTCCGGTTGGCCTCATAGCTGTCGGCGACCCGTGCTGTTGTGACCGCGTCCTCCAGTTCTCGGTCCAGGATGAACTGTCGGACCTCAGCTGGGCACAGATGCAGGAACTGGTCTTTGATCATCAGGTCCCTCAGCTTCTCAAAGGTGTCAACTGACAGTCCATGGATCCACTGGTCAAAGTGGTTCCTGAGTCCTTGCACCACATCGCTATAACTGTCGTGTGGGCCACGTTGGAGGTTCCGGAACTTCTTTCGGTATACCTCAGGGGTTAGCTGGTACTTGGCGATCAGGGCCTGCTTGATGGCCTGATAGTTGTCATCTTGATCCGGCGTGAGTGAAGCAAATGCCTCCAGAGCTTTGCCCTTTAGCCCGGGGGTCAAGTACCTGGCCCATTGGTTGTCAGGCAGCCGGTACTGTCTGCAGACTTTCTCAAAGGCCCGCAGAAAAGTGTCCAAGTCTCCGTCCTTTTCCATCACGGGAAAGTGCTCCGGCCGGGGCTTGGGACTCTGAGCACTGCTGGGCACACTGCTCTGGGCTGTGGAGGGCAGTGCCCCTTGTCTGAGCAGCTCCAGTTCATGGGCTCTCTGAGCTTCCCGCTCGGCTCTCTCGGCCTCCCGCTCGGCTCTCTCGGCCTCCCGCTGGGCTTGGCGCTCGGCTATCTCAGCCTCTCGCTGTTTGGCCTCTCGCTGGTCGGCTCTCTCTTGAGCTTTCTGGATCAGTGTCAGGAGTCGAACCCAGTACCTCTTGTCCACTGGCCAGCAGCTCTACCATCTGAGCTATTCTGCTGGCTGCAAAGTTCCTTGCTGAACCCAGATACCATTGACTGTTCTTCCTGATTGGCTACACCTAGTGCTCTCTTGATTGGGCCTCTGATTGCCAATTACCACCCTATATAAACCTGGCCCTGTGGGTGTGTCATTGCGAGATTATTGTGCTTCCAGCCTTTAGTCAAGCTCTTTCTCCTGCTGTTCCTGCTGTTACAAACACTGCTCTCCTGTGTACCGACCTCCTGCTGCCACCTGACTACGTTATCTGCCTGCTCCTCTGCTACCGAACTGCCTTTCCTGTGTACCGACCTCCGGCTGCCACCTGACTACGTTATTTGCCTGCTTCCCTGCTACAAACACTGCTTCCCTGTGTACCGACCTCGGCCTGCCTTCTGACTACGCTACCTGCCTCTGCTTTCCCTAGTGTTTGCAGTAACATCGGCTCCAACCCAGACGGGATCCTGACAGAATAATCTCGCGCCAAAATGGAGTCCGCTGTGAACACCCTGAGGCGGCAAGTTACGGAGCTTCAAAGTTTTTTGTACTGACTCTCAAGGAAAATATGCCAAGTTACAAACTGATTTCACGGCGATACAACAGGAAGTAATTGAGCTACAAAAACAACTACTGGACGTGCGCAATTCAGGGTCCGAATCAAATGCGCGGCTGCCGCTGCCTGAAAAGTTCAGTGGGGATCACAAGCAGTACCGAGGATTCCTCAATCAATGCCGCATTTTACTTCCAGATGCAACCTGCTCCCTTTACCAGTGAGAGGAAGAAAGTTTTTTTCATGATAAATCTCCTGACGGATGAAGCTCTTGCTTGGGCTTCACCTTATGTAGAAAAGGACTATGCCCTCCTTAATGACCTGGAAGCTTTCATCGCAGCTATGAATCAAGTTTTTGATGACCCAAACCGCTGTGCCACAGCAGAAACCAAATTACATAATTTGCGCCAAGGACGTCGCTCTGTTGCGGAATATACATCGGAGTTCCGTCGCTGGGTGGCCGACACCACCTGGAATCCAGCGGCCCAGAGAAGTCAATTTCGACGAGGGTTATCAGAACCAGTGAAAGACGAGCTTGCCAGGGTTGAGACCCCTGACCAGTTGGAGGACTTTATTCAACTATGTATCCGGATTGACCAGAGACTTACTGAAAGGAGAAAGGAGAGACTGCGAGCACTTGGGAATAGCCCTGGCTTCTCATTTTCAGCATCAGACCACCAAGAAAAGACGCAAGTTGTGTCTGAACCGATGCAGATCGACGTCATCCGAAGACCACTCTCTGCACAGGAGAAGGAGAGGCGACGTGCAGAACATCTCTGCCTCTATTGTGGGGACCCTGGACACTATGCCATCAACTGTCCTAACAAAAGGACTATAGCCTTTACCAACAACAGGTCTGCCAGCAATACGGACCTTTCTCAGCAGTCGGATTCCATCTTGCAGACTATCTCATCAGTAACGCCAGAAATAGACAAAATACATACCACATCATCTCATTTTGTAATCCCCATTCAGGTTGTAATGGGCACCCAAAAAATACAATGCTCTGCCCTGTTGGATTCGGGAGCAGGAGGAAATTTTATGGACTTAAAATTTACACGTGATAATGATATTTCCAGTAGGACCAAATCCACACCAATTGAAATGGAAACTGTGGATGGATCACCTTTGTCTTCTGGACCTGTCACGCATGAGACAATCGAACTGGAGATTTGTATCGACCCGGATCATCATGAAGCTGTCAGTTTCCACCTTATTTCATCTCCGAAATTTCCGGTTATTCTAGGGATCCCTGGTTTTCAGTCCATAACCCTTCTATCAACTGGGCATCAAGGACCATCACCTTTCCATCTGACTACTGTAAGAATAATTGTCATAAGGAACCCCCTGTTCTCCAACAAGTCCAAATCTCTGAGATTTCGCATGAGAAGGAAGAGAAACTACCACCTCAATATCAGCAGTTCTCTGATGTCTGCAGTAAGAAGAAAGCAGATCAATTACCTCCTCACCGTCCTTATGACTGTCCCATTGAATTGCTGCCAGGAGCAACCATTCCATTTGGACGGATTTACAATCTTTCTGAACCTGAATTGAAGGTATTAAGAAAGTTCCTGGATGAAAATTTAGAGAAAGGCTTTATCGACCTTCCACATCTCCAGCTGGGGCACCCTGTTCTTTTGTTGAAAAGAAAGACTCCACTCTGCGGCCATGTATTGACTACAGAGAGTTGAATAATATCACTGTCAAGAATCGCTACCCGCTACCCTTGATTCCTGAACTATTTGAGAGACTCCGTTCTGCGAAAATCTTTACGAAGCTGGATCTTAGAGGGGCTTACAACCTCATACGGATTCGCCCAGGAGATGAGTGGAAGACCGCCTTCAGAACGAGATATGGACATTTTGAATCTCTTGTTATGACCTTTGGCCTTAGCAATGCCCCAGCCACCTTTCAACATTTTATTAATGATGTATTTCGAGATTTCTTGGACCAATTCGTTGTGGCTTATCTCGATGACATTCTTATATTTTCAGACACCTTGGAAGAGCATCGCAGGCACGTCCAGTTAGTCTTGGAACGACTACAGGAGAACCATCTCTACATTAAACTTGAAAAATGTGAGTTTGAACAAACCAGTATCCAATTTCTGGGATATATCATCTCTCCAGAAGGTCTGAGCATGGATCCCGGCAAAATCAATGCTGTAGTGGACTGGCCTGTTCCAAGAAATTTAAAAGACGTCCAGCGTTTCATAGGATTTGCAAATTTTTACCGAAAATTTATAAAGAACTTTTCACGGATCATACTACCAATTACTACACTAACAAAAAAGACAAAAGCATTTTTCTGGTCTCCAGAGGCACAGGAGGCTTTTGACAAGTTGAAAACTCTTTTTACGTCTGCTCCATTGTTAGTACACCCAAATCCTGAATTGCCATTTACTGTCGAAGTGGACGCCTCGGACTCTGCAGTGGGAGCTATTCTGTCTCAGCGAGTTGGGGACAAGATGCAACTTCAACCCATGTGCGTTTCTTTCCCACACCATGTCATCTGCAGAAAAGAACTACGACATTGGTAATAAAGAACTGTTAGCCATTAAAGTTGCCTTCTCCGAGTGGAGACATCTTCTGGAAGGTGCCAATCACCCTGTGACTGTCCTCACGGACCACAAGAATCTTGAATTCCTCCGTACAGCAAAAAGATTGTCTGCAAGACAAGCACGATGGGCCTTATTTTTCTCAAGATTCAATTTTATAATCTCTTACCGGCCTGGTTCAAGGAATGGCAAAGCTGACGCCCTGTCCAGGATGTGTTCGGAACCTCAGGAGAGGTCTAGTAATGATGATACAATTCTAGGCCCTAAAAATTTTTTGGGAATATTGCACTCTAGAGGACTAGGTAATAGAATTAAAGATGGATATCAAGAGGACTCTTTCCTTAACCATCCTTCGGAAGACGTCGATCTTTCATTCAAAGAGGGTTTTGGATGCAGAAACACCAAATATATGTACCTGAATCTTCTCGCCTTGAAGTCCTCAAAAGTGTCCATGATTCTAAACTGGCAGGACATCCTGGAGTTGCAAAAACACAAGACTTACTACTTCGTTTCTTTTGGTGGCCTAATTGTAGGAAGGACGTGAGGAAATATGTTTCAACCTGTTTAACATGCGCACGAAACAAGACCCCACGATCGTCTCCTCTAGGACTCTTGCAACCACTCCCAGTTCC
>JARQOD010005274.1:0-48974 GCA_033576555.1 Oophaga sylvatica | reverse complement strand
GGGGGTGAGAGTTTTGGTGGGCGCCTGCTTTTGACAGGTTTGTTGTGGTACCATGTTCTTTCCATCTGCTGATAATGGATTTGATGGTGCTCTGGGGATCATCAGAGATTGGGAGATTTTTTTAGAACCCAACCCTGACTTGTACTTCTCCATAAATGAGTCTTAGACTTGTTTGGAGATCTCCTTGGTCTTCATGGTTGTTAGGGTTTTTAGGGAAAAACCCTGAAAGTGGACCTTCTGGGTCGTGGCTCCAGGGCCCCCGAGTGCGAGCGGACCAGGTGAAACCACCCCCTATACAGGGAGTGTTAGGGGCAGGCCCAAGGGAGATGGAACCGCAACAGCTGGAGCCAAAGGGGCGACTTAGGGCAAGACTGGGAAGATATGAAGGAGGACTGAGATGAGGACGGAATCACTGGAATGAGGAAGGAGATACCCAGGAATGGAGAAATACAGGATAGGAGCGGGACCGGAGGGACCTGAGGCTGGTGAGGGCTTGATGCTGCAAGAAAGGGAGGGCAACAAAATGAGGGAGGTACGTAGGAATAGTTCCAGGAAAATGGACAAACGGCAGGGAGGATACAGGGGGCACACGGACACAAGGTCAGCGAGAGGTACAGGAGACAACAGGTAGCAAGAGGCTAGGGCCTGAGGATGAGGGAAGGCACCAGACACTAGCCTAACTGCGTGGATAATCAGGTGTCTTACCTGTGCAGATGCAGTGCTGAAATACCAGGTGGGCGCCGCCATGATGGGGCGGAACCACCGGGTCAGGACCTCCCAGGGACACTAGCAGCAGAGGAAGCACGACCGCGCATGCGTGGACCGCTGACGCGCCCTGAAACCCCGAGAAGACAGCCGGGGAGTGGCGCGGGACAGCATCAGTGACGCGCAGAGAGGCAGAGGCGCACCGGTGAGTACCGGTGGCTGTGACAGTGCTGTTGTTTGGAGATGACCTTGGTCTTCATGATGTTTGGAGATCTCCTTCGTCTTCATGGTGGTGTTTGGAGATCTCCTTGGTCTTCATGGTGTTGTTTGGAAATCTCCATGGTCTTCATGGTGTTGTTTGGAGAGCTCATTGGTCTTCATGGTGCTATTTGGAGAGCTCCTTGATCTTCATGGTGTTGTTTGGAGATCTCCTCGATCTTTATGGTGTTTTTTGGAGATCTCCTTGGTCTTCATGGTGTTGTTTGGAGAGCTCATTGCTCTTCATGGTGCTATTTGGAGAGCTCCTTGGTCTTCATAGTGTTGTTTGGAGATCTCCTTGGTCTTCATGGTGTCGTTTGGAGATCTCCTTGGTCTTCATGGTGTTGTTTGGAGATCTCCTTGGTCTTCATGGTGGTGTTGGAGATCTCCTTGTTTTTCATGATAGTGTTTGGAGTTCTCCTTGGTCTTCATGGTGGTGTTTGGAGATCTCCTTGGTCTTCATGGTGTTGTTTGGAGATCTCCTTGGTCTTCATGGTAGTGTTTGGAGATCTCCCTGGTCTTCATGGTGTTGTTTGGAGATCTCCTTGGTCTTCATGGTGGTGTTGGAGATCTTTTTGTTTTTCATGATAGTGTTTGGAGATATCCATGGTCTTCATGGTGGTGTTTGGAAATCTCCTTGGTCTTCATGGTGGTGTTTGGAGATCTCCTCGGTCTTCATAGTGGTGTTTGAAGATCTCCTTAGTCTTCATAGTGGTGTTTGGAGATCTCCTTGGTCTTCAAGTGGTGTTTGGTTAGTGGTGCCTCTTTTAAGTTATGTTGCAGCCTCTGTGGCCGTTCAGAAAAAGTAAAGTGTATATACACATGTGGTCAAAATTGTTGGCACCCCTCGTTTAATGACAGAAAAACCCACAATGATCACAGAAATAACTTGAATCTGACAAAAGAAATACTAAATAAAAAATCTATGAAAATGAACAAATGAAAGTCAGACATTGCTTTTCAGCTTCCACAGAATTTAAAAAAAAATAAAACTCATGAAATCGGCCTGGACAGAAATGATGGTTCCCTTAACTTAATATTTTATTGTGCAACCTTTTGAGGCAATCACTGCAATCAAACGATTCCTGTAACTGTCAATGAGACTTCTAAACCTCTTGACAGGTATTTTGGCCCACTCCTCAAGAGGCCACCTCAGAATAGTCCCATGTTTTCCTCTGAGCTATTCTTGGGTGTTTTTAGCTGTTTCTTTTGGGTCTTTATCCTGTTGCAAGACCCATGACCTGCGACTGAGACCAAGCTTTCTGACACTGGGCAGCACATTTCTCTCTAGAATCCCTTGATAGTCTTGAGATTTCATTGTACCCTGCACAGATTCTAGACACTCTGTGCCAGATGCAGCAAAGCAGCCCCAGAACACAACAGAGCCTCCTCCATGTTTCACAGTAGGGACAGTGTTCTTTTCTTGATATGCTTCATTTTTCCATCTATGAACATAGAGCTGATGTGCCTTGCCAAAAAGTTCCATTCTTGTCTCATCTGTCCATAGGACATTCTCCCTGAAGCTTTGTGGCTTGTCAACATGTAGTTTGGCAAATTCCAGTATGGCTTTTTTATGACTTTTTTTCAACAATGGTGTCCTCCTTGGTCGTCTCCCATGAAGTCCACTTTGGTTCATACAATGACGGATGGTGCGATCTGACACTGATGTTCCTTGAGCTTGAAGTTCACCTTTAATCTGTTTAGAAGTTTTTCTGGCCTCTTTTGTTACCATTCATATTATCCGTCTCTTTGATTTGTCATCAATTTTCCTCCTGCAGCCACGTCCAGGGAGGTTGGCTACAGTCCCATGGAGCTTACATTTCTGAATAATATGTGTAGCTGTAGTCACAGGAACATCACGCTGCTTGGAGATGGTCTTATAACTTTTACATGTAACATGTTTGTCTATAATTTTCTTTCTAATCTCCGGAGACAACTCTTTCCTTCGCTTCCTCTGGTCCATGCTAAGCGTGATACACACCATGTCACCAAACAGCACAGTGAGTATCTGTAGCCTCTATACAGGCCACTGATTCCAAGACTCTAGACACCTGTGATGATAATTAGTGGACACACCGCCATTTAACATGTCCCTTTTGTCACATTATTTTCAGGGGCACAATCATTTCTGTCCAGGCCGATTTCATGAGTTTTATTTTTTTTTTAATTCTAAGGAAGCTGAAGAGGAATGTCTGACTTTCATTTCTTCATTTTCATAGATTTTTGATTTATTATTACTTTTGTGAAATTCAAGTTATTTCTGTCACCATTGTGGGTTTTTCTGTGATTAACTGAGGGGTACCAACAACTTTGACCACGTGTGTATTGACAGACATGACACTTAGATTGCCCACAGGAGACCTCCTCTCACTAAGCATGGGACTTATGAAGGGAATTTCTTGCACCAGAAATGTATAGAGGCTTCATTGCAAAAGGAGTGAATGCATATGCACATGACAATTTTTATTTATTTTATTAATTTATTTCATGCCTATATTTTTCTCACTTCACTTCAACAGCTTAGACTTTTTAGTGCTGATGTTGTTAGAACTCTCCTGTTAGTTTTTTTCTATCTTGCTGGTCACATGACCTTTTTTGCCTATTTAATCCTGCTCCTCCCTTCTGGCTTTGCTGGACTTCATTGTAATTTCTACTCTTAAGCTAGCCAGGTGCTTTGTTACCTTACTCAGTCAGTTTTTGCTTGGTCTTCGTACCTCTATGTTCTATGTTGTTTGTTTGTCTTTTACTGCTACAACTTCTGTTAGGAGGTGTCCATCTTTCTCCCAGTCCCTAGTTCTTGTAGGGATCCCTTCCTCGCATCTATAGGTCTTCGTACAGACTAGTTGAGGACTTTAGCGGGTCTGATCGCAGGATCAGGTTCCCTGTTACATCGTAGGGATCCAGCTTAGTTCTATCGTAGGGACAGATCTCCCTTCTTTCCTTAGAGCTTGTAGCAGAACATAACAGTAAGTCCAGCCCAAAAAATATCTCTAAGGAAAGATTTCCAGTTTCCATTATGGTGTCGGTTCAGGACTTGGCTCAACGCCTGCAGGGACTCTCTCTGGAGGTGGCCGAGCTCCAGCAACACGCGAGTAGCAGTTCTGGAGCACATTTCGTGGAGCCAAAAGTACGTTTGCCTGATTTATTTTTTGGTGAACAACAAGATTTTTTTTCTTTTAAAAATGCTTGCTTGTTGTATTTTCGTTTGAGACCCAGATCCTCTGGTGATGAATTGCAGCGCATAGGGTTCATAATGTCACTTTTGCGCAAAGAACCTCAGGAGTGGGCCTTTTCTCTGCAACCTAGTGATCCATGCTTTAGATCCTTGGATAGTTTTTTTTTCTGCTTTGGGGTTATTGTATGATGATCCTGATCGTGTCTTATCAGCTGAGACAGAATTGAGACGTTTGAGGCAGGGATCAGGTAATGTGGAAAAATATTGTACTCACTTCCGACGGTGGTCTACTCAGGTGGGGTGGAATGATTCAGCTTTGAAAAGTTTGTTTCTTGCAGGGCTAGGGGAAAGGGTTAAAGATTTGCTGATTGCTTATCCCATACCTGGTAACTTGCAGGAGGCTATGCAATTAGCTATACGGGTGGATAGGAGACTGCGTGCAAGGGTTAATGAGAGTAAATCCTCTGCCATGTCAGCTCCAAGTCTTAAGGGGGTCTGTACTGACATAGGAGAGCCCATGGAGATTGAAGCGATGGAACCCAGCTCTCAGGAAAAAGACCGCAGGTTTTCTGAAGGTTTGTGCTTTTATTGCGGCAAATCTGACCATTTCATTAAGAACTGTGTGCTTCGTATGAACAAAGAAAAAAAAAAAAAGAGGTCAGTGTTGCACGTATAGCCTGTTTAAACACTAAGGGTGTCTTTCTTTCTGCCTCTACTGCTGCTCAGGAAGAATTAATGGAATTTCGGGTATTTGTCGATTGTGGTTCTACGCTGAATGTGATTGATGGGGGATTCTTGGAAAAACTTAAATTAAAACCCAAACCTTTGTCATCCCCTATTGCCGTGGTTTCTGTTGATGGCTCTCCCTTGAAGAATGTTACTCACAAGGTCTGTGAATTTCCCCTCACTATTAATGGGGTTCACCAGGAGAATTTGGATTTGGTAGTATTGAATAATTTGCCTTCTCCGGTGATTTTGGGGTTACCCTGGTGAAAATTGCACAATCCTGTACTAGATTGGTCTACCAATGAAATTAAGTCCTGTAGTCCTAATTGTTATGACAAGTGTTGTAACGGGCGTATTGCTGCTGTAGTTAAGGGGGAGTTACCTGTACCTATTCAGGATTTTTGGAAAGTTTTTTCTGATAAGGAATCGCAGGTATTGCCTCCTCATAGAGATTATGATTGTACTATTGAATTTGTCCCTGGAGCGACTCTTCCTAAAAGTCGTTTATTTAATTTGACTATTCCTGAGAGAAAGGCTTTGGAGGAATACATACAGACAAGCTTGGCCGCCGGTCACATTAGGCCTTCCAAATCTCCTGTGGCGGTTGGATTTTTTTTTGTTAAAAAAAAGGACGGCGGTTTACGGCCTTGTCTAGACTTTCGTGAGATTAATAAGATTACTGTACGCAATCCTTACCCACTGCCATTGATTCCTGATTTGTTTAATCAGTTAGTGGGGGCCAAGTGGTTCTCTAAAATTGATCTTCGAGGGGCATACAATTTGTTGCGCATGAAGGAGGGGGATGAATGGAAGACTGCGCTTAACACTCCACTGGGTCATTTTGAGAATCTGGTTATGCCTTTTGGACTTTCCAGTGCTCCGGCATTTTTTCAGAATCTTATTAATGACATCCTTAGACCTTTGATCGATCTGCAAAAATGTGGTTGTGTATTTGGATGACATTTTGATTTATTCACCGGATCTGGAGTCTCATTGGCGGAGCATGCGTGAGGTATTACAGTTATTTATTGACAATTCGCTCTTTGCTAAGCTGGAGAAATGTGAGTTCGCTGTACAGAGAATTAGTTTTTTGGGCTACATTGTCTCAAGTGAAGTTTTGAGATGGACCCGGTGAAAGTTCAAGCTGTGCAGGATTGGCCTAGGCCTATTGGTGTGAAATCGTTACAGAGGTTTTTGGGGTTCGCCAATTATTATAGAAAATTCATTAAAAATGTTTCTATTATTGTCAAACCACTGACCGATCTCACCAGGAAAGGTGCTGATGCGGTTCAGTGGACTACTGAGGCCATTGAGGCTTTTGTGTTTCTAAAGGAGAGGTTCAGCTCTGCTCCCATCCTTACGCAGCCTGATGTGGCTAAACCGTTTTTGGTTGAAGTTGATGCTTCTTCTGTGGGGGTCGGCGCGGTGTTGTCTCAGGAAAACACGGATGGAGTACATCCCTGTGCTTTTTTTTCTAAAAAATTTTCTGAGACTGAACTGAATTACGATATTGGTAATCGGGAATTGTTGGCCATTAAACTTGCATTTGAACACTGGCGGCATCTCTTGGAAGGTGCTGAATTTCTCGTTCAGGTTTTCACTGATCATAAAAATCTGATCTATCTTGATGCTGCCAAACGCTTGAATGCCCGTCAGGCTAGGTGGGCAATGTTTTTCTCGCGGTTTAATTTTACCGTTACTTACATCCCAGGTACTAAGAATGTTAAAGCTGATGCTTTGTCTCGCAGCTTTTCTCCCATGGTTGGTGCTGAGGAGGAGGGGAACATTTTACAAGAAGGGGTTGTGATTGCTGCTTTGGAGTCTGTGTTGGAAGATGAGATTCTTAAAGCACAGGAGAATGCCCCATCTAACACGCCGCATGGGAGGTTGTTTGTGCCTGGGACCTTTAGGAGAGATTTGTTTGTTGAGTGTCATGAGTCTCGGTTGGCAGGTCATCCTGGAATCTCTGAGACCAAGAGACTTGTGGGTCGCAGTTTTTGGTGGCCTGGATGGCAGAAGGAAGTCATTAAGTGGGTGCGTCAATGCACTGTGTGTGCTAGATCTAAGTCTTCTCATACTCCTGCTGCGGTGTTGCTTTGCCCTCTGGAGGTTCCTAGTGCTCCTTGGACACATTTGGCTATGGACTTTATTACTGACCTTCCCCCCTCTGAGGGTTTCACTGTCATCTGGGTGGTCGTGGACCGTTTTAGCAAGATGTGTCACTTGGTTCCTTTCATCAAACTGCCCTGCGCTAAGACTCTCGCTAAGGCCTTTGTCAAGGAAATTGTCAGACTACATGGCGTTCCTACTGACATTGTTTCTGATAGGGGACCTCAGTTCGTGGCTCGTTTTTGGCACGCCTTTTGTGACAGGTTGGGAGTTCATTTGTCGTTTTCATCCGGATATCATCCTGAGTCTAATGGCCAGACAGAAAGGAAAAACCAGGATGTTGAGCAGTTCTTGCGTTGTTTTGTGGCAGACAATCAAGAGGGGTGGTCTGAGTTTCTGCCACTTGCTGAATTTGCTCTTCACAACCATACATCCTCTTCTGCTGGTTGTTCGCCTTTTTTTTGTTGTACTGGGAGACATCTTGAGAGTTTGGACGGATGTGCGTGTTAGTCTTCAGGAGGCTAACAGAAAATCTAAAAGGTACTTTGATAGGAAACGACAAGAGGTTTTGTTTGCTGTTGGTGACATGGTTTGGTTGTCCTCTAAGAATCTGAGGTTGAGGATTCCTTCTAAAAAATTGGGTCCCAAGTTTGTAGGACCCTTTAAGGTGCTTCAGGTTGTTAGCCAATCGGCTGTTAGGTTGGAGGTTCCTACCTCCTGAAAGATTAATCCGGTGTTTCATGTTTCTCTGTTGAAAAGAGCTGATGTGTCGGATGGAGACGCCTCTGCCACTGTTCCTCCAGTGGTGGAGGACGGGGAATATGAAATTTTCAGCATCCTAAATTCGAGACGATATAGAGGGAGTTTGCAGTATCTCGTCGCTTGGAAGGGTTTTGGAACCGAGGATAACTCATGGGTGAGGGCGGATGATGTTTCTGCGTCCAGACTTGTCAGAGCGTTTCACAAGAGGTTTCCGGAGGATCCTCTTAGAAGGGGGGGTACTGTTAGAACTCTCCTGTTAGGGTTTTTCTATCTTGCTGGTCACATGATATTTTTTGCCTATTTAATCCTGCTCCGCCCTTCTGGCTTTGCTGGACTTCATTGTAATTTCTACTCTTAAGCTAGCCAGGTGCTTTGTTACCTTACTCTATTAGTTTTGCTTGGTCTTCGGACCTCTATGTTCTATGTTGTTTGTTTGTCTTTTACTGCTACAATTTCTGTTAGGAGGTGTCCATCTTTTCTCCCAGTCCCTAGTTCTTGTAGGAATCCCTCCCTTGCATCTATAGGTCTTCGTACAGACTAGCTGAGGACTTTAGCGGGTCTGATCGCAGGATCAGGTTCCCCGTTACATCGTAGGGATTTAGCTTAGTTCTATCGTAGGGACAGATATCCCTCTTTCCTTAGTGCTTGTAGCAGAACATAACAGTAACACTCCCTGGAACGTTGACTCCCTCAGCGGGGACCCCCGCGAGCTTGGCGGATGTATGGAGTGCCGGCTCGCTCTTGACTTCTGGTCGAGGTTCCTCAGGGGCAGTCGCCAGTTCCAGTTCCCGCTGAGCAAACAGTAGGGGCTCCGGTCCACCCGATCCTCGGGTCCGACATTGCACCACTGGTTCCGCACGTAAAGTATCCCGCCTCTGGAAAGGTGGTAACTCCATCAGCTGGACACTTCGTGGCTGAGGCAACTCCACAGGCGGACAGACGGGGATCTCCGCTGGTTCCTTGCTGGTCTCAGGAGGCTGGGCTCTCGCTCTTTCTTGCTGCCACCTCCACTCGATGTGGCCCACGCCTTGGCAGCTACGGGTGCAAGAGTGCTGCATTGTGGCCAGTCCAAGTTCACAAAATGGCGCTGTACAGCTTCTTCTGGAGTTTTCTTGTGAGTCTCACCCATTACCCGGTAAGACCGCCTCCAGCTGCTCCTCCCATCCATTGTTGGTCAGTGGAAGGGGGCAAGGTTTCCTCCTCTTCATCTGCATCCACCAGAGGCGGACAAGGGCATACTGACAGGCAGGTTTTGGTGCCAAGAGCTGACGACAACGCCCACGAAGGACGCGGTTCTCTTTGTTGTTTGCTTCTTCACCATCTTCTGCCATTCTCACCACTGCCATCTTGGTCACAGTAATGGTGTCAAACTTTTTCGTCACATAAGCCAAGTCCAACTCAATAGTCAAGTCCGGTGTTGTCACAAAATCGGTAGTAGGCAAATCCAGTGTTTCACTCACAAACTCTTCTCCAGCTACAGCAACTACTGGCTCTTTTTCCCGGTCATCTTCCAGGGGCACAGCAGTCGCTCATACATCTTCATCATCATTTCTTCCAGTGTGTTCTCCACATTGCGAGGTAGTCGCATCCTGCCGACTACGTCAAATGTAAGGGAGGGCCAGGACTGTAGTCGTGACCTGAGATACAGTAACATCGATGTCCAGTCCTTCCCCTACAGAAAACTGCATTCTTCTCTTCAGCATATCTGCATCTCCACATCCAGACTCCCCTGGGCACTTCCCAGCCGATGACGGTCCCTCCTTCAGGCAACCCCCAGTAATGGAGACACAGTCCAGGTTAACTTGAACACTCTACTTAATGCTTCACACGTTACATCCACAGTTGGCACATCATGATATTCCTTGGTTCCTCATCTTTCCCTGCTTGGATGTCATTTCTGTGCAGTACACTCCTGGACCGAACCGTCCTAGACTGCTCCCCAGTTCCTTCCTGGCCTGACCTCTGCATGATGACAATTTCTTCTGCCTGTTTCGCCCCAGACTCTATATCATCAGTCAACAGGTTTGGTTACCTCTGGTAAAGCATCCGGCAAGTCTGTACCGTTCCCTTTTGAAGCTCCAACTTCCTTCAGTTCCTCACTCCAACCGACTCCTGCCCAAAAGGCATCTGCCCAGGCTATGAGTCGCCACATCCTTCTTCTCCTGTACTGGCCCACTGCAATGATGCCCAGTGGCCGTGGATAATGTGGGCTTCGGCTACTTAACGTTGCGTGGCTGCCGAGCTGTCCGGGCCTAAAGCCCATGTGGACACTTGGGCACCCTGGCCCCGTCTGCCCTAACTTCCTGGAAACTCCTATCTTACCACCTGGCAGACCCTCCTACACTTAACCCTCTATAACCATCCCAAAAACTATACCTACAGTGCGCACTAGTATGCCCCCATCTAGTGGCCCATAAATGAACTACACCTACCCTATGTATAAGAACTATAATACAAAAGTGCCCTCTTTTAATGTCCGCAAAAGGATGCACTTTGCTTACCCTAAACTGTACATGAACATCAGTACACATTATCACATTACATTATGTACAGTATGACACTAAGAAACACAACATAATACAGTTCTCCAAAGAATGGTAACATATATATGTTGTCAATATGCTAGAGGCGGCTTCTGAGCTGGGGCTCCCTCCGGTGGTTGCTGAGGGTAATGAACTGATTAATGAATGGCCTTCAGCTGGCGCTGAGTTGCCTGATTTCCCAGCAGCCTTGCCGGTTATCAATTGTTCTTCTGGTCTTGCTTGAAGCACTGCTAGTTTCCTGCTCTCCTTCAGATAAGTGTTTGCTGTTTTTTTTTTCTCTCTGTTTGATTTTCTCTGCTGGTTTGCTGCCTGCAGTGGACTGCAGCCTGTCCCCTTTTGGGGATCTGGCGCTGCAATTGTGCTCCGTTTGTGTCTGCACTTTTGCTTTGCTCTTTTGTTACTTTTAATTTGCTGAATAGCGTTTTGTTACACCAGAGATCTGATTTAGGTGGAAGAGGTCGAGTGATCTCAGTTTTTTTTTGCAATCAGACGTGTTGGTATTTTTGTTGGGGTTTTTGTTGGATTGCAGTCAGAATTCTTTCCTGTACTTTTCTGTCTAGACAGATTGGGCCCCAGCGTTTGCTCATTCTATTTTCTGTCTGTGTCCGAGCTTTCTTCTTTTCTAACCGCCATTACATGTTTGGGTGCTTCCTATTTTCTTTGGGGATCTGCTCCGGGGCAGATAACTTTCATCTTTCTGCCTTTAGGTGTAGTTATCTCTCAGGCTGTGACGAGGCGTCTAGGATCAACGTAGGAACGCTCCACGGCTGCCTTTAGTTGTGTGGTTAGTTCAGGTTACTGCAATCCAATAGGTTCCAGCCTCTCTGGTGTATTACCGCTTTTGCTATTTTTTGCCATTTCTCCTCAGTTACCGAAACATAACAGTATAACCGGCCCAAACTGAAAATTATATGGTACTCAACAGAAGGGAAAAATAGTAAAAAAGGAAAAAGAAAAAAGGGAGTTGTCAGAAATTTTTTTTTTCTGTTTGTTGCATTTTTTCCCTCTTTTTCTCTGGGTGCTGAGGAGGAATTTTTTTTTCTCTCAATGAAGTTTGGACAGTTGTCTGGCCGTGTGAATCAGCTTGCCACTGAGGTTCGGAGTATTGCTACCTATCTTGCTGGGTTGCCAGTTGTGGAACCTAGGATTCCCATGCCAGATTTGTTTTTGGGGGATCAGGCTAAATTTCTGAATTTCAAAAATAACTGTAAGTTGTTTTTTGCCTTAAGGCCTAAGTCCTCAGGGAACGCAGCACAGCAGGTTCAAATTGTCATCTCTCTCCTGCGCGGCGATCCTCAGGATTGGGCTTTTTCCCTGACACCTGGGGATCCTGTTTTGAATGATATTGATGCATTTTTTCTGGCTCTGGGGTTATTGTACGATGAACCTAATGTCACTGATCAAGCTGAAAAAACCTTGTTGGCATTAAATCAGGGTCTTGAAGACGCTGAGTTGTACTGTCAGAAATTTCGAAAGTGGGCAATCCTGACCAAATGGAATGATCATGCTTTGGCAGCCCATTTTCAAAAAGGTCTGTCAGAGAATGTAAAGGATGTTATGGTGGGATTCCCTGCTCCCTCTGGTCTCAATGATTCTATGTCTTTGGCTATTCAAATTGACAGACATGTGCGTGAGCGCAGAGGTATGCGTGAGATAGTGTTGCCTTGTGAGTCAGCTCCTGAGCCCATGCAGTGTGATGGAGTGACTTATGGGGCACAGCGTCATGAGTTTCGTAAGCGCAATGGGTTATGTTTCTACTGTGGTGACGCCTCTCATGCTATTTCTGTCTGCCTAAGCGGGGAAGACGTTTTGCACGCTTAGTTGTCTTGGGTAGTGTTCAGACTAAATTTCTGTTGACTGTTACCCTGATTTGCTCCCTGTCCACATTTTCTGCTCAGGCTTTTGTTGATTCAGGAGCAGCTATTAACCTGATGGATTTTGACTTTGCCAAATGTTGTGGCTTTCCCATGATACCCCTGGGAAGTCTATTCCCCTACTGGGCATTGATTCTACTCTTTTGGCGGAGAATAAACTCCAGTTTTCTACTCAGGTGATAATGAGGGTTGCACCAGATCATCAGGAGAGTTGCAAATTTCTGGTGCTGTATAATCTGCATGACATTATTGTATTAGGTTTCCCTTGGTTACAGTCTCATAATCCTGTTTTGGATTGGAAATCTGTGTCTGTGACCAGTTGGGGGAGCCAATGTGTTAATACTGACACTCCTGTTTTTTCTGCCTCTCCCCAGTCTCAGGATGTTCCTGACTTTTTTACTGATTTTTCTGATGTGTTTAGTGAAAGTAAATCTGCATCCTTACCCCCTCACAGAAGCTACGATTGCGCTATTGAGTTAGTGTCTGGTGGTAAATTTCCTAAAGGTCGCCTTTTTAATTTATTTGTACCTGAACACGATGCTATGCGATCTTATATCAAGGAGTCATTGGAGAAGGGTCATATCAGACCATCCTCTTCACCCTTGGGCGCTGGTTTTTTCTTTGTGGCCAAAAAGGATGGTTCATTGAGGCCGTGTATTGATTATCACCTCCTGAATAAGATCACTGTTAAATATCAATATCCGTTACCTTTGATTTCTGACTTGTTTTCCAGAGTGAAAAGTGCTAGTTGGTTTACCAAGCTTGACCTCAGGGGGGCGTATAACCTTATTCGCATTAAGCACGGGGATGAATGGAAGACGGCGTTTAATACCCTAGAGGGGCATTTTGAGTACCTAGTGATGCCCTTTGGGCTCACTAATGCTCCTTCCGTCTTCCAGTCCTTCATGAATGACATTTTCAGGGATTTTGTGGACAAGTTTCTGATTGTTTATTTGGATGATATCTTGATTTTTTCTAATGACTGGGACTCTCATGTGAAACATGTTCGGACTGTGTTCCAGATTTTGAGAGAGAATGCACTGTATGTGAAGGGATCAAAGTGTCTTTTTGGCGTACAGAAGATCTAATTTCTGGGATTCATTTTGTCTCCGTCTGTTATTGAAATGGACCCGTTCAAGGTTCAGGCCATCTGTGATTGGGTTCAACCTACTTCATTGAAGGCTCTTCAGAGATTTTTGGGTTTTGCCAATTTTTATCGTAAATTTATTGGTAATTTCTCCGGTATTGTTAAACCATTGACTGATTTGACCAAAAAGGGTTCTGATGTGGTGAATTGGCTTCCTGAGGCAGTTTCTGCATTTCAGGAACTTAAGCAGAGTTTCATTTCTGCTCCTGTTCTACGGAAGCCTGCTGTTTCTCTGCCATTTCAGGTGGAGGTTGATGCCTCTGAGATTGGGGCAGGTGCCGTTTTGTCCCAAAGGGATCCAGAGACCTCTAAGAGTAACCCTTGTGCCTTTTTCTCTCGAAAATTTTCTCCAACTGAACGTACTTATGACGTGGGTAATCTGGAGTTATTGGCCATGAAGTGGGCCTTTGAAGAGTGGAGACATTGGCTGGAAGGAGCCAAACATCAGGTGGTGGTCCTCACGGACCATAAGAACCTGGTTTATCTCGAATCAGCCAAGCGACTTAATCCTAGACAGGCCAGGTGGGCCTTGTTTTTCACACGTTTTAATTCTGTGGTTTCTTTTCTTCCTGGCACTAAGAATGTCAAGGCGGATGCCCTCTCGAGGAGTTTCTTTGCAGATTCTCCTGAGTTATCTGATCCTGCTGTTATTTTGAAAGAGGGTGTGGTTCTTTCTGCCATTTCGCCCAATTTGAGACTGGCTCTGGAAGGGTGTCAGGAGGATAAACCTGAGCGCTGCCCTGTTGGGAAGTTGTTTGTTCCAGACCAGTGGAAAAAGAGTGTGATGTCTGAGATTCATTGTTCCACGTTGGCTGTTCATCCCGGGATTTTTGGTACCAGAGACTTGGTGAGTCGCTCCTTTTGGTGGCCTACTTTGTCTCGTGATGTCAGTGACTTTGTGCAGTCCTGTGGGACTTGCTCTCGTTCCAAGCCTTGCTCTCGTTCTATTGGTTTGTTAATGCCATTACCTGTACCCAAGAGGCCATGGACCCATATTTCTATGGATTTTATTTCTGATCTTCCTGTCTCTCAGAGAATGACCGTTATCTGGGTAATCTGTGATAGGTTTTCCAAGATGATACATCTTGTGCCATTGCCTAAGTTGCCTTCCTCCTCCGAGTTGGTGCCTTTGTTCTTTCAGCATGTGGTTCAGTTGCATGGCATTCCTGAGAACATTGTGTCTGACAGAGGAGTCCAGTTTGTGTCCAGATTTTGGAGGACATTTTGTTCTAAACTTTGTGTTCAGTTGTCTTTCTCCTCTGCATTTCACCCTCAGACCAATGGACAAACCGAGAGAACAAACCAGACCTTGGAGACTTATTGGAGATGTTTTGTGTCTGCTGATCAAGATGACTGGGTTCTTTTTTGCCTTTGGCTGAGTTTGCTCTTAATAATAGGGCTAGCTCTGCCACCTTGATGTCTCAATTTTTCTGCAATTCCGGGTTTCACCCTCGATTTTCTTCAGGACAGGTGGAGGCTTCTGTCTGTCCGGGGGTTGACTCTTTTGTGCAGCGTATGCAGCAGATTTGGGACCAGGTGGTGGAGAGGTTGTCTCTCTCTCAGGAGAAGGCCCAGTGGTTTGCCAACCGGCATAGGACTGATGGTCCTCGTTTTAAAGTGGGGGACTTGGTTTGGTTGTCCTCAAGGAATATCCCTATGAAGGTTGCATCTCCTAAATTTAAGCCAAGGTTCATTGGACCTTATAAGATCATGGAGATTCTTAATCCTGTTTCCTTCCGTTTGCTTCTTCCAGGGACATTTAAGATCCATAACGTGTTCCACAAGTCCTTGTTGAAGAGGTTTGTTGAGCCAGTGGTTCCTATGGCTGCGCCTCCTGACCCTGTTTTGGTTGAGGGCAATTTGGAGTATGTAGTTGAGAAGATATTGGATTCTTGTTTCGCTAGACGGAAACTCCAGTATTTGGTTAAGTGGAGAGGTTATGGTCAGGAGGACAATTCTTGGGTGTTTGCTTCGGACATTCATGCTGGGAGACTTATCCGTGCCTATCATCGAGCCCATCCTGATCGGCCTGGTTGCGCAGGTGAGGGTTCGGTGACCCCTCCTCAAGGGGGGGGGGTACTGTTGTGAATATGCTAGAGGCGGCTTCTGAGCTGGGGCTCCCTCCGGTGGTTGCTGAGGGTAATGAACTGATTAATGAATGGCCTTCAGCTGGCGCTGAATGGTAGGATATAGTGGCCTGAGTTCCCAGCAGCCTTGCCGGTTATCAATTGTTCCTGCTGGTCTTGCTTGAAGCACTGCTAGTTTCCTGCTCTCCTTCAGCTAAGTGTTTGCTGTTTTTTTTTTCTCTCTGTTTGATTTTCTCTGCTGGTTTGCTGCCTGCAGTGGACTGCAGCCTGTCCCCTTTTGGGGGTCTGGCGCTGCAGTTGTGCTCCGTTTTTGTCTGCACTTTTGCTTTGCTCTTTTGTTACTTTTAATTTGCTGAATAGCGTTTTGTTACACCAGAGATCTGATTTAGGTGGAAGAGGTCGAGTGATCTCAGTTTTTTTTTTGCAATCAGACCTGTTGGTAATTTTGTTAGGGTTTTTGTTGGATTGCAGTCAGAATTCTTTCCTGTACTTTTCTGTCTAGACAGATTGGGCCCCAGCGTTTGCTCATTCTATTTTCTGTCTGTGTCCGAGCTTTCTTCTTGTCTAACCACCATTACATGTTTGGGGGCTTCCTATTTTCTTTGGGGATCTGCTCCGGGGCAGATAGCTTTCATCTTTCTGCCTTTAGGTGTAGTTATCTCTCTGGCTGTGACGAGGAGTCTAGGATCAACGTAGGAACGCTCCACGGCTGCTTCTAGTTGTGTGGTTAGTTCAAGTTACTTCAATCCAATAGGTTCCAGCCTCTCTGGTGTATTACCGCTTTTGCTATTTTTTGCCATTTCTCCTCAGTTACCGAAACATAACATATATACATGTGGCAGTACCAAAAATGTGAGAGGTAATACATATTTCTATGTAGCATTTATCATAGACATTATCAACATTAGCATACATAAACAACAACAGATAAAAGAAGAAGGGAAGCAAGGAGGTAATTCTATCTCAACCCCTTACACATGTGCCCCCCCGACAGCAGCAGCTCATGTGCCCCCCGACACCAGCAGCTCATGTGGCCCCCGACACCAGCAGCTCATGTGCCCCCCGAACACTAGCAGCTCTTGTGCCCCCCGACACCAGCAGCTCATGTGCTCCCCGACACAGCAGCTCATGTGCTCCCCGACAGCAGCAGCTCATGTGCCCCCTGATGCTATCAGCTCATGTGCCCCCCGACACCAGCAGCTCATGTGCCCCCCAACAGCAGCAGCTCATGTGCTCTCCGACACCAGCAGCTCATGTGCCCCCCGAACACTAGCAGCTCTTGTGCCCCCCGACACCAGCAGCTCATGTGCTCCCCGACACAGCAGCTCATGTGCTCCCGACAGCAGCAGTTCATGTGCCCCCTGATGCTATCAGCTCATGTGCCCCCCGACACCAGCAGCTCATGTGCCCCCCTGACAGCAGCAGCTCATGTGCCCTCCGACACCAGCAGCTCTTGTGCCCCCGACACCGGCAGCTCATGTAGTGCGGTGCTGTACGGATGGATCCATGGAAACTCTGCGCCTGTGGGGGCTCCTGAGTGTAGACCCCCGACCCAGGGTGCAGATGTGTGCGCAGCCCCAGAAGGTCTCGGCCTTCCAGTCGTAGGATCTGTGATCTGCTCCTCACATCCCGCCATTACAGAAATCATTGTGCTGTCACCATCGCTGCCTCGTCCCCGGGATGTTTATGGGCCATGTCATAGTCATAGCTGCTACAAGAAAAGTCACAAAAGGCGATAAAGTCCGAAAAAGTCACAAAGTGCCATAACACAGCTCCAAAAGGTGAGCAGCGCTCTGGTGAGTCACCAGGGTGGTCCCGGCCACCCCCGTCAGGTCGATGTCTGATTTTCACTCATGGATCACAGGTTGTACATATACTCGGCCCCTCCTGAGTGATGGGTGTTTTGGGGTCTGGGGCCCCTCGCGCCCTTTGATATACACTAGGTGAAGCTGTTGGGACCTTGTGATCAGACGGTTCCTACTTTGGGGAGTTCTCGCAGCCCCTCTGACCTGCGGCAGCGCTGTGGTGGAGGAATGTGATGATCTCAGCCTCACATGTGCTGGAATTTTCGGCTTCGCTGATAGTTTTGCTTTGGGGGAAACAAAACATTATCTGTAATTTATGTTTCACCTGTCAGGAGCCCTCAGGGGGCAACATGTAATGTTCCTGAGTGGTGAGACCACATCTGCACCGAGGCCCACACCACAAGTCCCAGGTGAAACCGGACCGTGATCTGCAATCACCCTTGGGCTGTGTCTGTACCACTGACCACCAGGGACCGGGCTGTGACTGTACCACTGACCACCAGGGACCGGGCTGTGACTGTACCACTGACCACCAGGGACAGGGCTGTGACTGTACCACTGACCACCAGGGACTTGGCTGTGACTGTACCACTGATCACCAGGGACTTGGCTGTGACTTCACCACTGACCACCAGGGACTTGGCTGTGACTGTACCACTGATCACCAGGGACTTGGCTGTGACTTCACCACTGACCACCAGGGACTTGGCTGTGACTGTACCACTGATCACCAGGGACTTGGCTGTGACTTCACCACTGACCACCAGGGACTTGGCTGTGACTTCACCACTGACCACCAGGGACCGGGCTGTGACTGTACAACTGACCACCAGGAGCTGGACTGTGACTTATCAGGGATCATTGCTGACAGTCCTAAGCCGGGTTCAGCTTGTGTGGGAACTGTGGCGCTTTCTGAGTGTGATGCTTTGGGTGTGACTAGAGTATAAGCTGCCTATGGTCATTATTTTGGTGTAGTTCTTCCTCTTACGTCATCTGTCGCTCATCAGACTGCGGCGCTTGTCCACCAGGTGCAATGTCATATATACATGGTTAGCGGAAGATGAGGTTATTACTCCCTGACTAGGGCACTACCGCCCCAGTCCTCTCCCATAGTCACCCCCCAGGGTCCGGTGAGCGTTCCCTTAGTAGGGGGATTATTGCAGCATGATATCATTACCCAGAATCCTGTGCTCTGCCATTATATCAGATTATGTTACACTGAACCAGCAGGATTAGCCGGGGGACTTCGCCTTATGGCGGCAGAGCTGTCACTCACGACCCCTGGCGGGAAGGAGGGGCCTAATGTTTCTGTTTATTAAAGCAAAGTCCTCCAGAAGGCCACACAGGGTAAGGGGCCCCGCAGCGGCTGTTGGGCCCATGAAATTCTCTGTATGCCACATTTAGGAGCCGTGTATAGCAACTATACTGTATAGTCCACCTCTCTAATATCTCAGTGATAGTTTTCTATCAGGATGAGCCCTTCTGCTTCCACATAGATGAAGCTATGGGTTCAAAGGTCACAGAGTGTTCCCTGTTTGATGAGCTGCGGGTTCAGACCTCAGGAGGTGTTCTCTGATGGTGGAGCCGCGGGTTCATACCTCACGGGGTGTTCCCAGTTTGTGGAGCTGCGGGTTCAGACCTCAGGAGGTGTTCCCTGATGGTGGAGCTGCGGGTTCAGACCTCACAGGGTGTTCCCAGTTTGTGGAGCTGCGGGTTCAGACTTCAGGAGGTGTTCCCTGATGGTGGAGCTGCTGGTTCAGACCTCACAGGGTGTTCCCAGTTTGTGGAGCTGCGGGTTCAGACCTCAGGAGGTGTTCACTGATGGTGGAGCTGCTGGTTCAGACCTCACAGGGTGTTCCCAGTTTGTGGAGCTGCGGGTTCAGACCTCAGGAGGTGTTCACTGATGGTGGAGCTGCTGGTTCAGACCTCACAGGGTGTTCCCAGTTTGTGGAGCTGCCAGTTTGTGAAGCTGCGGGTTCAGACTTCAGGAGGTGTTCCCTGATGGTGGAGCTGCTGGTTCAGACCTCACAGGGTGTTCCCAGTTTGTGGAGCTGCGGGTTCAGACCTCAGGAGGTGTTCCCTGATGGTGGAGCTGTGGGTTCAGACTTCAGGAGGTGTTCCCTGATGGTGGAGCTGCGGGTTCAGACCTCAGGAGTTGTTCCCTAATGGTGGAGCTGCAGGTTTGTGTGGCCCAGCTATGTCAGGCACACATAATCCAGGAGAATGCACAGGAAGGTAATCGAAAAGCTTGATATCCATTCACGTCACTCACACTTTCAGACACACCCACTAGGGGTATAAGAGGTAGTGACACGTAGCAATAGTCAGTCTGTTTCCTGTCTTCAGACAGATCAGTTGATTTCAAGCCTTGGGAGAATCAGGAGTGAGTCATCCCCCAGATAGTTTCCTGTCTGAGAAGAGCCCAGATCAGTCAGTTTCCTGTCTCAGGACAGTTGAGATCATTGAGATAGCTTCCTGTCTTAGGACAGTGCAGTTCAGTGTCAGTTCAGTCTGGACTTGGAGGATACTGAGAGCTGTTCAGTGAGCTCTGGAGAAAGCTGGCATTCACATCAAAGCTACAAGTGCTTACGTTAAGAGCGAGAGCAGGGCGAAGGGCACAGTGGAGAAGATAGATGCTAGTGCACCAGGTACCAGATTACCTGCACTAATTCACCGGACACCGGGGTCCGAAGCGTTGCTAGTGCTTCAAGCCTAGTAATAAGAAAACCGGAGGCTTTCTGGACTACAAGTCGCAGAAGGTAGCCCTAAGCGCTGATACGTAAACGGAGTCAGGGAGAACAAGACGGGCAAGGCCTGATCAGCCCTAACGACTTAGTTCTTTTCAACTTCTGATAATCAGAGACATAGAAGGCTCTACCACAATGTCGGCCGGGCGTTGCAGCTATTGAGTAAGCTGGAGATTGCAAAGTTAACTTTGCTTCATGCAAGTTTGGACTCACATACATATGAAGTAAAGGAGGCCTCTAACCTGCTCAGCGGTGATCCTGAATGTGCATTCTCCACCCCGACCAGCTCCCCGGGACCTGCCTGAAACACCTACAAGTAAAGGTATGGAAAGAGATTGCCTTGTGTGAGACTGCTTCATTTACTACACCCTGCACCACCATAGACTTCCAGGGACCGGTCTCACCTGTGGGAGACCTACCATCTAGCTGCCCCATAACATCCCCTGTGAAGATCCATATAGCAGCGCTGGTCAATCTGATCAGAAACCACGGGTGGCGTCACGAACTATCTAATCTACAAATCCCCTGTAAATATCCCCCATTGCATGACCGCCAGGGCCACGGACCGAGTCCCGCTGCCAGTGACATCTCCCATAGAAATCAATGGGCTCGGTGCCGAGTACCCCATAGCCCTGGTATCCACACATGTGGTGCGCGTCATCTTTCTGGCGTCACGAACGGGATGAGAAGCTTGCAATTGTGAGTCCTGTGTGCCTATTGAACTGTTTTGTGAAAAGGACTGTTTGCTATTTTTGGCGCCATTTTACCGCCATTTTTGCCGCCATGTTCGCGCCCTAAGGCACTGGTGAAGAAGGGGGGCGTACCTGAAAGAGCGCGCTGTTGCCTGGACACGCCCCCAACGATGACGCGGCGGCAGGTCCTGTGAGAGCGGAAGTGAACGCTCTGACAACACAGCGCCAGCGATAAAGGTCCTGTCTCCACCGCTGTGCCTGCGACGCTACAGCCTTTGAAAGAGGTAGGCTCCGATTGAACAGGGGGCCCCAACATGTCGCAGCAACCGGCAGACAGAGCGGCCCCAGCCGGTGGCCCCAATAGCCCACCGCTTGGCGTTGTAGCGCGGGATGGAGGTGCGGGCCCCTCACCTGGTCCTGTGGTCCCACTCATGCCGCTAACGCTCCCATACATGCCTGGAGCGAAGTGGCTTCCCCAGTACAGCGGCGAGCCCGACACCCTGCCAGGATTCAAACGGAAAATATGTAGTATCCTAGACATGTACTCAATGACTGAAAAGCAAAAAGCTGCTGTGGTAATAGGACAGTTAGCTGGTGCGGCTGAGAGGGAAGTAGAGACTTGGCCCACTGCAGACCAGGAGTCGGTACCTGCGATTCTCTTAAAGCTACAGGCCATCTTTGAGGACCGCACAGAAACGGATCTCCGGATGGCATTTTATCAGTGCTCCCAGAGACCAGGTGACAGTATTAGGGACTACGCCTGCCGACTACAGGGGGCCCTGCGAGCTCTCAAACAGGCTAACCCCACAAGTGCCATTGATGAAAGCAAAATGTTGAAAAAACAATTTGTACGGGGACTGAGGTCTCCAGCGGAAGGCAGGACTGTAAACTGGTGGTCCTTGGATCATCCTGATGCCACCTTTGATGCCCTAAAGGACATGGCAATAAAAGGACTGCGACCCTTGGAAAAGCCTGAGGTGGCAATTCAGTATCACCCGGGTGAAGCCACTCTAAAGCCGGCAGTATCCACCTTTTCCCCGCAGGTGGCAGAAGCCAAAACGCAGGTGGCGCCCCCTAGTGAGTTGGAATGTCTGCGCTCAGAAGTGCGCCAGCTGACTAAAAACCTGACCGCTGTAATGAGTGCCCTGCAACTGCGGAAAGAAGAAGGAGGAAAGATCCTACTAGCCGACTGTCCAGAGGATGTCCCTTGGATGAACCGGAAGAAATGGAGGACGTCGCCTCACCGGAGGAGGACCACGCCACCCCCAGGAGCGACTCCTGATCAGCACCATCCTCGCCGAGAGATCATCTGCTACTGCTGCAACCAAAAAGGTCATATGGCTCAGCAATGTCCTTTAAACGAGCCGATCCTGGGTCCGAGGGCCAACACCCAGGAGTAGACTCATCAGGCCCCTTAGACTGGAACCACAGGTTCGTGGGTGGACGGCCCTACCTGTCCATCATTCTGGACGGGATTGCAATCCCTGCACTGCTGGACACTGGATCTCAGGTGACCATCATACCTGATGTCCTTTATAATAAATTTTGGTCCATGGACAGTCTCCAGCCCCCGAGCCCTGACTTTACAGTGTACGCCACTAATGGTCTCCCTGTTGAAGTACTCGGAGCCAAAAATGTGAACGTAAAGGTGGGCAGAGTGGAGTTGGAGGATCAGGGACTTCTAGTAGTAAAGACTGTAAATGAGGAAAACGGCTTAAATGTGGTTTTGGGTACTAACATTATCAGTAACTGTCTGGGAGAAGTTGTGTTTTTGCTCCAACAGCTCGCTGAAGTTGCCAGGCCAAAGCAGAAGGGAGTGATCCAGAGGGAGATCCGGGCCCTGATGTGCCAGCAGCAAGCGAAGCTTACAGATGGTGAAATTGGTAATGTACGGGTCACGGACCCGAATCCCATTGTAATACCCCCAACGAGTGAAATGTTAATATGGTGTAGAGCAGCCATAGGTCTGAGAGGACAGAACTACCAAGCAGTAGTAGAACCCCATCATTCAGAGCACAGACCTACACTCATGATTGCTAGAGGGGTAGTGGAAGTAATAAATGGGAGAGTACCAGTACGACTTCTCAACTGGGGGACGATGAAGTAAATTTACCACGTTATGCCACAGTTGCTAAATTACATGCCGTAGATAACAATTATATCCTCACAACCGAGTCCTTAGCCTCCCGCCAACCAGCGGAGGATAATGATCCGGCAACCCCGGTAGCGGATTGGTGTCAGCAGCTTCATATAGGGACAGACACCACTTCCGTCCACCAGAAACAGGGGGTACTACGGGTGGTACAAGAGTACGCACAAGTATTTAGCAAACACCCACTTGACTTTGGGACAATTAAGGGAGTACAGCATCATATCCCTACAGGCAGTCATCCTCCCATCAAAGAGCGGTATAGGCCTATACCTCCAGCCCACTATCAGAAAGCTAAGGAAATGTTGCGTGACATGAAGAAAGCCGGGGTGATAAGGGATAGTTGTAGTCCCTGGGCAGCACCTCTAGTGCTAGTTAAGAAAAAGGATGGAAGCATGAGAATGTGTGTAGATTACAGACAAGTAAATCGCATAACACATAAAGATGCATACCCATTACCACGCATAGAGGAATCCTTAGCTGCTCTGAAAACGGCTAACTACTTTTCCACCCTCGACCTCACTAGTGGGTACTGGCAAGTAGCTGTGGCTGAGGAGGATCGGGAGAAAACTGCTTTCACCACCCCAATGGGACTCTGCGAGTTTGACAGAATGCCGTTTGGCCTCAGCAGTGCCCCAGGAACATTCCAGAGAGTGATGGAGAGCTGCCTGGGACATCTCAATTTTGAAACCGTGTTGCTGTACTTGGACGACGTAATTGTGTACTCCAAGACATATGAGGATCATCTGAAGCACCTGGCAGAGGTATTCGAGTCACTGTCCAAGTATGGGATGAAACTGAAGCCCTCAAAGTGCCACCTGCTCAAACGGAAGGTACAGTACTTGGGACATATTGTCAGTTCCGAAGGAGTAGCGCCGGACCCCGAAAAGGTCACAGCCATCCAGAAATGGCCGGAGCCGAAGAATCTCAAGGAGGTGCGTCAGTTCCTGGGACTAACAGGTTACTACAGGAGGTTTGTAAAAGATTACACCAAGAAAGCGGCGCCTTTACAGGACCTCCTGGTAGGACAACCTCTCAAGAGCAGAAACCCTCCATTCAATTGGGGTAAAGAACAAGCTGAGGCATTCAAAGAGATGAAAGAGATTCTGACAGGCGATGAAATCTTAGCCTACCCAGATTACAGCCAACCGTTCCTGCTGTACACCGATGCCAGTAACGAGGGATTGGGAGCGGTCCTCAGTCAGAAGCAGAATGGCCAAGAAAAAGTCATAGTGTATGCAAGCAGAAAGCTCAGGCCAACTGAGAGGAACCCGGAAAACTATAGCAGCTTCAAGCTGGAGTTCCTGGCGCTGGTCTGGGCCATTACAGAAAGATTCAAACATTACCTTGCCTCCAACAAGTTCACTGCGTACACAGACAACAACCCCTTGACGCACCTTGAAACAGCCAAGCTGGGAGCCATGGAGCAACGTTGGATGGCTCGGCTGTCAAACTATCAATTTACCATCAAGTACAGGGCGGGCCGTAAAAATGCTAACGCGGACGCCTTGTCCAGAATGCCGCATGAATCCGACACGGAGGAAGAATCAGATGATCTGGAAGAAATCGAGCTACCTGCGTTCCACCGAAATGGGATGGTCCAAGAGCAACGAGTCTACAGAAAGCGGTGTGGTGAGATGTTGAACCCTTTACCTCATCACAGCTGGAAGGAAACTCAGGACAGCGATCCCGTGGTCAGCCGTGTCAAGGAGCTGATAAGACAGGAAGGTTCCTCCTTGGAGAAAGATGCACCTATACCAGCAAAGCTCCTGTGGAATGAGAGAAGCCGGTTGTTCATCTACCGTGAGAAGTTGTGCAGGAGATACGTCGACCCAAGGACCCATGAGATGGTTTGGCAGATAGTGGCCCCCAGAGCAGACATCCAAATGGTGTTAGAAGCCTACCACGATCAAGCGGGACACTTTGGCTGGAAAAAGCTGGAGACCCTGTTGAGGTGTCGGTTCTACTGGGTAGGGATGCGCAGCTCCATCGAGAAGTGGTGCCGGAACTGTGGACCCTGTGGCCTCAGACGAAAAGACTACTGTAGTCAGAAGGCACCCCTGCAGCCTATCCGGACGACTCGTCCCTTGGAGATCGTGGCATTGGACCATGTCAAGCTGTCACCAAGCAGGTCGGGATACTCATATGCCCTGACCATGGTGGATCACTATTCCAAATTTCTGGTGGTCGCCCCTGTCAAAGATATGACAGCAGAGACAGCAGCAAAAACCTTCCAAGCAAGTTTCTGCAGACCACACAGATATCCAGAGCAGGTACTGACTGATCGAGGTCCAGCCTTTGAAGCTGAACTGTTTAAGGAATTCTGTCAATTGTATGGGTGTAAGAAGATCAGAACAACACCGTACCACCCTCAAACCAATGGCCTTTGTGAAAAGATGAATCACATTGTCATTGATTTACTGAAATCTGTACCCCTGGAAGAAAGAAATCGGTGGCCAGATTTGTTACCTGACCTGGTCGACTTGTACAACCACATACCAGTAAGTTCCACCAACTGCACTCCAGCCTACCTTATGAGAGCAAGACCAGGAAGGCTGCCAAATCCTGCAACCGTTCCTCATAGGACATGGTTTGCAGACCGGTCACCATTCTGGTGGCTCTTCTCTGAACTTGCTCCAGTTTGTTGATGTCTTTTTTAAAATGTGGTGCCCAAAACTGGACACAGTATTCCAGATGAGGTCTGACCAAAGAGGAGTAGAGGGCAATAATGACCTCACGTGATCTAGACTGTATGCTTCTGTTGATACATCCTAGAATTGCATTTGCCTTTTTTGCTGCTGCATCACACTGTTGACTCATGTTAAGTCTGTGATCAATTAGTATACCCAAGTCTTTTTCACATGTGCTGTTACTTAGCCCTATTCCTCCCATTTTGTATATGCTTTTTTCATTTTTATTGCCCACATGTAGTACTTTGCATTTTTCCCTGTTAAAATCCATTCTGTTAGTTGCTGCCCACTGCTCCAGTTTATGTATATCTTTTTGAATCCTCTCTCTCTCTTCTCTAGTATTAGCTACCCCTCCTAGCTTTGTGTCATCAGCAAATTTGATCAGTTTACCCTCAATTCCTTCATCTAAATCATTGATAAAGATGTTGAACAATACAGGGCCCAAAACAGAGCCTTGTGGTACCCCACTTGAGACATTCTTCCAACTGGATGTGCAGCCATTTACAACCACTCTTTGGGTCCGATCACTAAGCCAGTTATGAATCCACCTAACAGTTGCCTTGTCCATTCCATACTTAGTCATTTTTTCAATAAGGATTGTGTGAGATACTTTGTCAAATGCTTTGCTGAAGTCAAGATATACTATATCTACAGCATTTCCCTGATCCACCCAGTCAGTGATTCTGTCATAGAAGGAAATTAAGTTAGTCTGACATGACTTATTAGTTACAAACCCATGCTGACTCTGTTTAATCACTTCATTCTTATCCAGGTACTTGCATACATGTTCTTTAATAATTTGTTCAAAGATCTTTCCTGGTATAGAAGTCAGACTCACCGGCCTGTAGTTCCCTGGGTCCACCTTCTTCCCCTTTTTGAAGATAGGAACAACATTTGCTCTTCTCCAGTCTTCTGGGACTTCTCCTGTTCTCCAAGAATTTTCAAAGATTATGGACAGTGGTTCAAGAATTTCTTCTGCTATCTCCTTCAGTACCCTGGGGTGTAATTCATCTGGACCTGGAGACTTGAATTCATTTATGTTAGCTAAGTGTTTCCTCACTGTCTTTCTGTTTATAGATATCCTGGATTCTTCTATTCCTTTAATAGGACAGTGAAGATCAGTTGATGTTACATTTCCTTTCTGAGAGAAAACAGATGCAAAATAGGAATTTAAAAGTTCAGCCTTCTCAACATCCTGACTTACCATTTCATCATTTTCATCCTGTAAAAATCCTATAGCATCTTTGACTTTTCTTTTACTTTTGACGTATCCCCAAAATCCTTTTTTGTTGCTTTTGACGTCACTTGCAAGCCTTAATTCATTGTCAGCTTTAGATAATCTGATTTGTGCCCTGCAGGTTCTGCAGACGGCATTATATTCTTCTTTAGATATGCCTCCCTCTTTCCATTTGATAAACATTTCTTTCTTCCTTTTTAGCATGTGTTTAAGTTCTATGTTCATCCATCCTGGTTTCCTTAAATGCTTCCCATTCTTCCCTCTTTTCGGAATTGTTAACGATTGTGCTTTGAGAATCTCATTTTTCAAGATTTTCCATCCTTCCTGGACATTTTTGTCCTTAAGGATATCCAGCCATTGGATCCCTCCAATTCTCTTTCTGAGTTCCTTAAAATCTGCCTTTCTGAAATCTAACCTTGACGTCTGAGTCTTCACAGGTCTTCCTCCTCTTGTTATCCAAAATTCTAAAATAGCATGGTCACTACCTCCTAGAGTCCCAGCCACTCTTACCTCCTCCACCATTTCCTCCCTGTTTATGAGGATTAAATCCAAGGTAGCAGATCCCCTTGTTTTCTCCCCTACCTTTTGGAAGATAAAGTTGTCAGCAAGAGAGGATAAGAATTTCCTGGACCTGTTAGTTTTGCCTGAGAGAGATTCCCAACAAATGTCTGGATAGTTGAAATCTCCCATGACCACTATGTCATATTTTTTGGAGAACTTGGCCATTTGATGCATAAAGAGTTCATCCATATCTTCAGCTTGCACAGGCGGCCTGTAGTAAATGCCTACAATGGTGTCCTTTCCATTGTTCTGTCCTTGTATTCTTACCCAAACTCAGGAGTGAGTCATCCCCCAGATAGTTTCCTGTCTGAGAAGAGCCCAGATCAGTCAGTTTCCTGTCTCAGGACAGTTGAGATCATTGAGATAGCTTCCTGTCTTAGGACAGTGCAGTTCAGTGTCAGTTCAGTCTGGACTTGGAGGATACTGAGAGCTGTTCAGTGAGCTCTGGAGAAAGCTGGCATTCACATCAAAGCTACAAGTGCTTATGTTAAGAGCGAGAGCAGGGCGAAGGGCACAGTGGAGAAGATAGGTGCTAGTGCACCAGGTACCAGATTACCTGCACTAATTCACCGGACACCGGGGTCCGAAGCGTTGCTAGTGCTTCAAGCCTAGTAATAAGAAAACCGGAGGCTTTCTGGACTACAAGTCGCAGAAGGTAGCCCTAAGCGCTGATACGTAAACGGAGTCAGGGAGAACAAGACGGGCAAGGCCTGATCAGCCCTAACGACTTAGTTCTTTTCAACTTCTGATAATCAGAGACATAGAAGGCTCCACCACAATGTCGGCCGGGCGTTGCAGCTATTGAGTAAGCTGGAGATTGCAGAGTTAACTTCGCTTCATGCAAGTTTGGACTCACATACATATGAAGTAAAGGAGGCCTCTAACCTGCTCAGCGGTGATCCTGAATGTGCATTCTCCACCCCGACCAGCTCCCCGGGACCTGCCTGAAACACCTACAAGTAAAGGTATGGAAAGAGATTGCCTTGTGTGAGACTGTTTCATTTACTACACCCTGCACCACCATAGACTTCCAGGGACCGGTCTCACCTGTGGGAGACCTACCATCTAGCTGCCCCATAACATCCCCTGTGAAGATCCATATAGCAGCGCTGGTCCAATTGATCAGATACCACGGGTGGTGTCACGAACTATCTAATCTACAATTTCCCCTGTAAATATCCCCATTGCATGACCGCCAGGGCCACGGACCGAGTCCCGCTGCCAGTGACATCTCCCATAGAAATCAATGGGCTCGGTGCCGAGTACCCCATAGCCCTGGTATCCACACATGTGGTGCGCGTCATCTTCATAACTCACGGGGTGTTCCCAGTTTGTGAAGCTGCGGGTTCAGACTTCAGGAGGTGTTCCCTGATGGTGGAGCTGCAGGTTCATAACTCACGGGGTGTTCCCAGTTTGTGAAGCTGCGGGTTCAGACTTCAGGAGGTGTTCCCTGATGGTGGAGCTGCTGGTTCAGACCTCACAGGGTGTTCCCAGTTTGTGGAGCTGCGGGTTCAGACCTCAGGAGGTGTTCCCTGATGGTGGAGCTGTGGGTTCAGACCTCACGGGGTGTTCCCAGTTTGTGAAGCTGCAGGTTCAGACCTCAGGAGGTGTTCCCTGATGGTGGAGCTGCAGGTTCAGACCTCACGGGGTGTTCCCAATTTGTGATGCTGCGGGTTCAGACCTCAGGAAGTGTTCCCTGATGGTGGAGCTGCGGGTTCAGACCTCACGGGGTGTTCCCACTTTGTGAAGCTGCGGGTTCAAACCTTAGGAGGTGTTCCCTGTTTGTGGAGCTGCGATTCAGACCTCAGGGGTGGTTCCCTGTTTGTGGAGCTGGGAGTTCACACGTCAGGGGATGTTCCCTGTTTGTGGAGCTGCGGGCTCAGACCTCAGGAGGTGTTCCCTGTATGTGGAACTGCAGTTTCAGAGCTCTGTGGGTGTTCCCTGTTTATGGAGCTGTTGGTTCATACCTCAGGTGGTGTTCCCTGTTTGTGGAGCTGAGGGTTCAGACCTTGGGGGATGTTCCCTGTTTGTGGAACTGCGGATTCAGACCTCAGGGGGTGTTCCCTCTTTGTGGAGCTACGGGTACAGACCTCAGGAGGTGCTCCCTCTTTGTGGAGCTCTGATTTCAGATCTCAGGGGGTGTTCCCTCTTTGTGGAGCTGAGGGTTCAGACCTCAAGAGGTGTTCCCTGTTTGTGGAGCTGCAGATTCAGACCTCAGGGGGTGTTCCCTGTTTGTGGAGCTGCGGATTCAGACCTCAGGGGTTGTTCCCTCTTTGTGGAGCTGCGGGTTCAGACCTCAGGGGGTGTTGCCAGTTTGTGGAGCTGCAGGTTCAAACCTCAGGAGATGTTCACTGTTTGTGGAGCTGCAGGTTCAGACCTCTGGGGGTGTTCCCTGTTTGTGGAGCTGCTGATTCATACCTCAGGTGGTGTTCCCTGTTTGCAGAGCTGCGGGTTCAAACTTCAGGGAGTGCTCCCTGTTTGTGGAGCTACGGGTTCAGACCTCAGGAGGTGTTCCCTCTTTGTGGAGCTCTAAGTTTAGACCTCAGGAGGTGTTCCCAGTTTGTGGAGCTGCGGGTTCAAACCTCAGGAGGTGTTGCCTGTTTGTGGAGCTGCAGGTGCAGACCTCGAGGGTTGTTCCCTGTTTGTTGAGCTGTGGTTTCAGAGCTCGGGGGTGTTCCCTGTTTGTGGATCTGCGGTTTCAGACCTCAGGAGGTGTTCCGTTTGTGGAGCTGCAGGTTCTGACCTCTGGGGGTGTTCCCTGTTTGTGGAACTTGGGTTCAGACCTCAGGGGGTGTTCCCTGTTTGTAGAGCTGCGGGTTCAGACCTCAGGGGGTGTTCCCTGTTTGTGGAGCTGCGGGTTCAGACCTCAGGGGGTGTTCCCTCTTTGTGGAGCTATGGGTTTAGACCTCAGGAGGTGTTCTGTCTTTGTGGAGCTCTGGGTTTAGACCTTAGGAGGAGTTCCCTGTTTGTGGACCTGCGGGTTAAGACCTCAGGGGGTGTTCCCTGTTTGTAGAGCTGCTGGTTCAGACCTCAGGGGTGTTTCCCTGTTTGTGGAGCTGCAGGTTCAGAGCATTATTATATTATTATTATTATAGTTAAGAGTTATAGTTCAGCCCTTGCATGCTGAATTGCATTTTCGGAGCTCAGGGAGTAAAACTTGCTTGTGAAGTTGCCAGTTTAGAGCTCAGAGGGTGTTTCTTCCTTGAGGAATTGTAGATTCAGAGCTCAGTGGGTGGTCCTTGCATTTATAGCTGCAGATTCAGAGTTCAGGTGGTGTTTCTTGATTGTAGAGCTGCTGGTTCAGAGCTCAGAGAGTGTTTCTTGCTCGTGCAGCTGCAGGTTCAAATCACTGGGACTGGTTCTTGATCATGGAGCTGCAGGTTCAGAGCTCAGAGGGTATTTCTTGCTTGTGGAGCTGCAGGTTCAGAGCTCAGGGGGTGTTTTTTGCTTGTGGAGCTGCAGGTTCAGAGTTCAGGGAAAGTTTTTTGCTTGTGGAGCTGCTGATTCAGAACTCAGGGAATGTTTCTTGCTTGTGGAGCTTCTTGTTCAGAGCTCATGGAGTGTTTATTGCTTGTGAAACTGCAGGTTCAGAGCTCAGGGAGTGTTTCTTTCTTGTGCAGCTGCAGGTTCAGCGCTCAGGGAGTGTTTTTTGCTTGTGGAGCTGCTGATTCAGAGCTCAGGGAGTGTTTCTTAGTTGTGGAGTTGCGGGTTCATAGCTCATGGAGTGTTTCTTGTTTGTAGGGTTGCAGGTTCAGAGCTCAGGGATTGTTTCTTGCTTGTGGAGTTACAGTCTCAGATCTCAGGGAGTGTTTCTTGCTTGTGTTGTTGTGGGTTCAGAGCTCAGGGAGTGATTTTTGCTTGTGGGGTTGTAGGTTCAGAGCCCAGGTAGTGCTTCTTGCTTGTGGAGTTGTGGGTTCAGAGTTTAGGGAGTGCTTCTTGCTTGTGGAGTTGCGAGTTCAGAGCTCAGGGAGTGTTTATTGTTTGTGGAGTTGCGGGTTCAGAGCTCAGGGACTATTTCTTGCTTGTGGAGCTGAAGGTTAAGAGCACAGGGTGTGTTTTTTGTTTATGATGCCGCAGGTTCAGAGCTCAGGGAGTGTTTCTTGCTTGTGGAGCTGCACGTTCAGAGCTCAGGGAGTGTTTCTTGCTTGTGGAGCTGCTGGTTCAGAGTTCAGGGAGTATTTCTTGCTTGTGGAGTTGCAGGTTCAGACATCAGGGAGTGTTTCTTGCTTGTGGGGTTGAAGGGTCAAAGCTCAGGGAGTGTTTCTTGCTTGTGGAGTTGTTGGTTAATTGCTCAGGGAGGGAGTCTTGCTTTTAGGGGTTGCAGGTTCAGAGCTCAGGGAGTGCTTCTTGCTTGTGGAGTAGTTGGTTTAGAGCTCAAGGGAGTGCTTCTTGCTTGTGGGGTTGCGTGTTCAGAGCTCAGGGAGTGTTTCTTGCTTGTGGAGTTGCGGGTTCAGAGCACAATGAATGTTTCTTGTTTGTGAAGCTGCAGGTTCAGAGCTTAAGGAGTGTTTCTTGCTTGTGAAGCTGCAGGTTCAGAGCTCAGAGAGTGTTTCTTGCATGTGGAGTTACAGGTTCAGACCTCAGGGACTGTTTCTTGCTTGTGGGGCTGTGGGTTCAGAGCTCAGGGATTGTTTCTTGCTTGTGAAGCTAGAAGTTCAGAGCTCAGGAGTGTTTCTTGCATGTGGAGTTACAGGTTCAGAGCTCAGGGACTGTTTCTTGCTTGTTGAGCTGCAGGTTCAGAGTTCAGGGACTGTTCCTTGCTTGTGGAGTTACAGGTTCAGAACTCAGCGAGTGTTTCTTGCTTGTGGAGTTGTGGGTTCAGAGTTCAGAGAGTGTTTCTTGCTAATGGAGTTGCAGGTTCAAGCTCAGGGAGTGTTTCTTGTTTGTTGAGTTGCGGGTTCAAAGCTCAGGTAGTGCTTCTTGGTTGTGGAGTTGTGGGTTCAGAGCTCAGGGAGTGCTTCTTGCTTGTGGGGTTGCAGGTTCATAGCTAAAGGAGTGTTTCTTGTGGAGTTGCAGGTTCAGAACTCAGGGAGTGTTTCATGCTTGTGGGTTTGCAGGTTCAAATCGCAGGGACTGTTTCTTGATCATGGAGCTGCAGATTCAGAGCTCAGAGGGTTTTTCTTGCTTGTGGAGCTGCAGGTTGAGTTCAGGGAGAGTTTCTTGCTGTGGAGCTGCTGATTCAGAACTCAGGGAATGTTTCTTGCTTGTGGAGCTGCTTGTTCAGAGCTCATGGAGTGTTTCTGGCTTGTGAAGCTGCAGGTTCAGAGCTCAGGGAGTGTTTGTTGCTTGTGGAGTTGCGGGTTCATAGCTCAGGGAGTGTTTCTCTTCTTTGTAGGGTTGCAGGTTCAGAGTTCAGGGATTGTTTCTTGCTTGTGGAGTTACAGGTTCAGAGCTCAGGGTGTGTTTTTTGTTTGTGGAGCTGCAGGTTCAGAGTTCAAGGAGAGTTTCTTGCTTCTGGAGCTGCTGATTCAGAACTCAGGGAATGTATCTTGCTTGTGGAGCTGCAGGTTCAGAGCTCAGGGAGTGTTTCTTGCTTGTGGAGTTGCGGGTTCATAGCTCAGGGAGTGTTTCTTGTTTGTAGCGTTGCAGGTTCAGAGCTCAGGGATTGTTTCTTGCTAGTGGAGTTACAGGTTCAGAGCTCAGGGAGTGTTTCTTGCTTGTATTGTGGGTTCAGAGCTCAGAGCGTGATTCTTGCTTGTGGGGTTGTAGGTTCAGAGCCCAGGGAGTGTTTCTTGCTTGTGGAGTTGTGGGTTCAGAGTTCCGGGAGCACTTCTTGCTTTTGGAGTTGCGAGTTCAGAGCTCATGGAGTGTTTATTGCTTGTGGAGTTGCAGGTTCAGAGCTCAGGGAGTGTTTATTGCTTGTGGAGCTGCAGGTTCAGAGCTCAGGAAGTGTTTCTTCCTTGTGGAGCTGCTGGTTCAGAGTTCAGGGAGTATTTCTTGTTTGTGGAGTTGCAGGTTCAGACATCAGGGAGTGTTTCTTGCTTGTGGGGTTGCAAGGTCATAGCTCAGGGAGTATTTCTTGCTTGTGGAGCTGCAGGTTCAGAGCTCAGGGAGTGTTTCTTCCTTGTGGAGCTGCTGGTTCAGAGTTCAGGGAGTATTTCTTGTTTGTGGAGTTGCAGGTTCAGACATCAGGGAGTGTTACTTGCTTGTGGGGTTGCAGGGTCATAGCTCAGGGAGTATTTCTTGCTTGTGGAGCTGCAGGTTCAGAGCTCAGGGAGTGTTTCTTCCTTGTGGAGCTGCTGGTTCAGAGTTCAGGGAGTATTTCTTGTTTGTGGAGTTGCAGGTTCAGACATCAGGGAGTGTTTCTTGCTTGTGGGGTTGCAGGGTAATAGCTCAGGGAGTATTTCTTGCTTGTGGAGTTAAGGGTTCAGATATCGGGGAGTGTTTCTTGCTTGTGGAGTTGTGAGTTAATAGCTCAGGGAGTGAGTCTTGCTTGTGGGGTTGCGGGTTCAGACCTCAGGGAGTGTTTTTTGCTTGTGGAGTTGCGGGTTCAGAGCTCAGGGAGTGTTTCTTGCTTGTGGAGTTGCGGGTTCAGAGCACAATGAGTGTTTCTTGCTTGTGAAGCTGCAGGTTCAGAGCTCAAAAGTGTTTCTTGCTTGTGGAGCTGCAGGTTCAGATCTCGAGGAGTGTTTCTTGCTTGTGGAGCTGCAGGTTCAGTGTTCAGGGAGTATTTCTTGCTTGTGGAGTTGCGGGTTCTGAGCTCAGGAAGTTCTTCTTGCTTGTGGGGTTGCAGGTTCAGAGCTAAGGGAGTGTTTCTTGCTTGTGGAGCTGCTTGTTCAAAGCTCATGGAGTGTTTCTGGCTTGTGAAGCTGCAGGTTCAGAGCTCAAGGAGTGTTTCTTGCTTGTGTGTAACGCTGGTATTGTCTGTACTTTGTTTTCCAGCGTTACTTTGCATGTCTTTGCTTTAACCCTTTTGCTCCTTTCCCCCTAACCAGCTGGGATACTGTTGTCTGTTACCTGTATGGATGCTGCTCAGTTCCCAGCTCTGCTGCGTAGCCGTACTTGCGTGAGTGTCTCCGCTGCGTTGCATGACCACCCGCATGTGCGGTCCCTGGCCTGCTATAGAAGCCATCCGTAGGTTGCAAAGTCCTCTGCAGTGGTGCATGACTTATTACGGGTGTTGAGGCTGCAGCCATTGTCAGGTGTCCTTGCTGTGCTGATATGTGTCTGGCTCTGCATAGGGGGCGCGGCCCACACCTGTCCTGCTTTTATGAGGATTGGGTGTGCACTAGAATTGCTGCTCCAGCCTATCGCTGTGAAGCAGCTCATATATAAAGTTCCCCAGCCCTGGTGGGCTTTGCCAGAGCTTTGCATTGAGTCTGCATTGAGTTCCTGAACCTAGCCGTGTGTGTTGTGTGTTCAGCTCCTGCTCTGAGTGCGATCAGTTCTGGAGAGCTGATTCCCTTTGTCCTGTCTTGTGTTTCCGCCTATGCTGGGGGCAGAATACCCAGATCGCCCTTCCTGGAGGCTGCATATCCAGGCCTGTTCCTGTTGTATCTTGTTCCCTGAATCCCTGATCCTGGATCTATCCCGGTACCTGAATGTCTGAACTGTGTCTTGTGTTTCCGCCTATGCTGAGTACCCAGATCGCCCTTCCTGGAGGCTGCATATCCAGGCCTGTTCCTGCTGTGTCTTGTTCCCTGAATTCCTGATCCTGGATCTACCCTGTACCTGACTGTCTGAACTGTGTTCTCTGTGTTATGTTCCTAAAGTCCTTCTGTGTCCTGAACCCTATGCCAGTGACTGTGAATCTTTGCTATATAACTTGAGTTCATCTTGGAAGGAGGAGTCCGGTTTGTGTGCTGAGTTTCTGTTACTCTGTGCTCAGCTTCTGTGCAATTCCCGGCCAGCTACCGTTGAGCCTGGCGGGGCTTGCACCAGACGCTGGGGTTCTTTTTCAGATCGATACCAGATGTCCGGAGTTCGAGGACCGTGTCCTTCCTGATGACCACGGCCTGATGTCCGATGACCACTTCCAGATGTCCGGATCCTATCCTTCTCTGCCTGATGTCCGGAGCCTGCCGATCGTTGCCAGATGTCCGGAGTCCGATGCCAGTGTTCTGATGTTCCTGAGTTCCAGTCCATGTTCCTGTCCGTGCTCCTGTGTTCCAGTCCATGTTCCTGACTCCCTGAGATCCAATCCGTGTTCCTGATGTCCAGTCCGTGTTCCTGACTCCTTGAGATCCAATCCATGTTCCTGATGTCCTGTCTGTGTTCCTGACTCCCTGAGATCCAATCCGTGTTCCTGATGTCCAGTCCGTGTTCCTGACTCCCTGAGATCCAATCCGTGTTCCTGATGTCCAGTCCATGTTCCTGACTCCCTGAGATCCAATCCGTGTTCCTGATGTCCAGTCCGTGTTTCTGACTCCTTGAGATCCAATCCGTGTTCCTGATGTCCTGTCCGTGTTCCTGACTCCCTGAGATCCAATCCGTGTTCCTGATGTCCTGTCCGTGTTCCTGTGTCCCTGAGATCCAATCCGTGTTCCTTATATCCTGTCTGTGTTCCTGAGTACCTGAGATCCAGTCCGTGTTCCTGATGTCCCGATGTCCTGCCGGTTCCTCCGTGGTCTACCCTGTGATGACATCTGTCCTGGGTCAGTGTCTGATGTTCTCCTGCTGAGCCTGTGCTACGCCTGAGGCCTGAGAGAGAGGCCGTCCTAGTATGCCTGTGCCAGATGACCCTGGACTGCATCAACCCGTGATGACCCCGCCATCGTCTGACGTTCGTCCTGGGCCGGTGTCTGATGTTCTCCTGCTGAGCCTGTGCTACGCCTGAGGCCTGAGAGAGAGGCCATACTAGTATGCCTGTGCCAGATGATCCTGGACTGCATCTACCCGTGATGACCCCGCCATCGTCTGAAGTCTGTCTGAGGTCGGTGTCTGATGTTCTCCTGTTGAGCCTGTGCTACGCCTGAGGCCTGAGAGAGAGGCCGCCCAAGTATGCCTGTGCCAGATAGCCCTGGACTGCATCTACCCGTGATGTCCTCCTGCATTCGTCTGTGATCCTGAGACGTGTACCCTTCTCTGATGTGCGGAATCGGGAGCCCGGCATTATGTTCTGTTTATGTACTGTGTGTGTCTTTAAGTAAACTTTATGTTTCTTCGTACCTGAAGTTGTGCGGTGTTGTCTAGCCCTGCAGGTCGCCATCTCGCCCACATGCTCAGCTGCCACGGATCCCGGTCGCTGCCCTTCCCTAGTCCGGGCAGGCCCGGGTCTCCCTCCGTGGTCCGGTGGGTCAACATTCTCTTACCATCTGGGACGCATGCCTCACGTCGTCGTGGACTGGCGGCGTGGGAGCATTGGCTAGTTAGGCAAGCTATGCCATGTCCCAACGCCCCGCAGCCGTGGGAAGCGTCACATTGTGGAGTTGCGACTTCATAGCTCAGGGAGTATTTCTTGTTTGTAGGGTTGCAGTTTCAGAGCTCAGGGAGTTTTTCTTTCTTGTGTTGTGGGTTCAGAGCTCAGGGAGTGATTCGTGCTTGTGGGGTTGTAGGTTCAGAGCCCAGGGAGTGCTTCTTGCTTGTGGAGTTGTGGATTCAGAGTTCAGGGAGTGCTTCTTGCTTGTGGATTTGCGGGTACAGAGCTCAGGGAGTGTTTCTTCCTTGTGGAGCTGCTGGTTCAGAGTTCAGGGAGTATTTCTTGTTTGTGGAGTTGCAGGTTCAGACATCAGGGAGTGTTTCTTGCTTGTGGAGTTGTGGGTTAAGAGCTCAGGGAGTGAGTCTTGCTTGTGGGGTTGTAGGTTCAGAACTCAGGGAGTTCTTCTTGCTTGTGGAGTAGTTGGTTCAGAGCTCAAGGGAGTGCTTCTATGCTTGTGGGGTTGTGGATTCAGAGCTCAGGTAGTGTTTCTTGCTTTTAAAGCTGCAGGTTCAGAGCTCAGGGAGCGTTTCTTGCATGTGGAGTTACTGGTTCAGAGCTCAGGGACTGTTTCTTGCTTGTGGAGCTGCAGGTTCAGTGTTCAGGTAGTGTTTCTTGCTTGTGGAGTTGCGGGTTCAGAGCTCAGGGAGTGTTTCTTGCTTGTGAAGTTGTGGGTTCATAGCTCAGGGAGTGATTCTTGCTTGTGGGGTTGTAGGTTCAGAGCTCAGGGAGTGCTTCTTGCTTGTGGAGCTGCAGGTTCATAGTTCAGGGACTGTTTCTTGCTTGTGGAGTTACATGTTCAGAGCTCAGCAAATGTGTTTCTTGCTTGTGGAGTTGTAGGTTCAGTGCACAGGGAGTGTTTCTTGTTTATGATGCTGCACGTTCAGAGCTCAGGGAGTGTTTCTTGCTTGTGAAGCTGCAGGTTCAGAGCTCATGGAGTGTTTCTTGCATGTGGAGTTACAGGTTCAGAGCTCAGGGACTGTTTCTTGCTTGTGAAGCTGCAGGTTCAGAGTTCAGGGACTATTTATTGCTTATGGAATTGCGGTTCAGAGCTCAGTGAGTATTTCTTGCTTGTGGGGTTGCTGGTTTAGAGGTAAGGGATGTTTCTTACTTGTGGGGTTGCAGGTTCAGAACTCAGGGAGTGTTTCTTGCTTGTGAAGTTATGGGTTACAGAGCTCAGGGAGTGATTCTTGCTTGTGGAGTTGTGGGTTCAGAGCTCAAAGAGTGTTTTTTGCTTGTGGAGTTGCAGGTTCAGAGCTTATGGACTACACACGTGGTCAAAATTGTTGGTACCCCTCGTTTAATGACAGAAAAACCCATAATGGTGACAGAAATAACTTGAATCTGACAAAAATAATAAGAAATAAAAAATCTATGAAAATTAACAAAGTCAGTCATTGCTTTTCAACCATGCTTCCGCAGAATTAAAAAAAAAAATAACGCATAAAATAGGCCTTGACAGAAATGATGGTACCCCTGAAAATAATGTGACAAAAGAGACATGTTAATATGGCGCACCTGAGGGTCCAGTCGCCACAGAGGTACTGTGCCTCATCCAGAGGTGTGGTACCCACTCTCAGGTAAGGAGGGAGCACCACCCAGGTCTCTAACATCTGCACACAACACAGACTATAGCAGCAGGGTACCCTGGACGTACCCTACGGGAGGATGGTCTCATCCTAGGCTGAGTAGTAAAGGGAGTTGGGGAGTGAGTGGAGAAAGTAGAAGGAAGGGTGTGGAGCTTAGAGAGTGAGAAGGAGACTTTAGAGTCAGAATAGGAGGGGAGCTCACGCTGTAAGGAGCTTGTCCCCAGACGGAGAAAGATAGAGTTAAGCACGAGGCAGAAAGAAGCTTGCCTGTGGGCACAGATAGTGAGTAGTCCATCCGTTGGGCCCGATCCAATAGTGGAGGGACCAGGTCGCAGTACTCAGACTCAGCTAGCAAGCCGGAGGCAGGGGAACCTTTAGGTGCTTCAGCTACAAGCCACAATTATATTCTCCGAAAAGGTAGCCATAAGGGAGCAAGGGAACTAGAGAACGTCGCCCGACAAGGTCCGCGGCTACTGGCTTGGGACACTGACTGTGAGGTGCTGGACTGGAAGGAAAGGCGGAAAGTCAGCACAGTGAGACGGCCAGGAAAGGAACACATTGAAGGGAATTCTGGAAAGGTGTATCCCAATCTACCTGGGAGTTTGCTGGACCCCTCACCTGGAGGACACGGTACCACGCGGGCATCTGTGTACACAATGACTGAGTAAAGCTTTGGAAACTGCACCTGACTGTGTCCTCTCAAGTTCTTCCTGCAACACTCACTCAGCACTGCTACATCCCTTGCCAAATACTACATCATGACCATCTTCAATATATATACTACATCTGCTCTGGGACTCAGCTCCACCTGTGTGGAGCTATACCAACTCCGCTGCATCACCACCTGTCCCAGCGGATCTGCACTGCAGCGCTGGTCACCTCTGACCAGAAAGCACAGGTGGCGTCACGAACACTTTACTATAAACTTTATTCCCTTGAAAATACCCCTTTAATTGGATGCCCAGGGCCACGTACCGGGTCACCGCTGATGTGACACATCCCCTTTAAGAAGCGGCACGGCACCGAGTACCCCACTGCCCTGGCGGGTGCTCCATTAAATCATGGTGTGTCCACTAATTAGCATCACAGGTGTCTACAATCTTGGAATCAGTGAGTGGTCTGTATAGAGGCTACAAATACTCACTGTGCTGTTTGGTGACATGGTGTGTATCACACTCAACATGGACCAGAGGAAGCGAAGGAAAGAGTTGTCTCCGGAGATTAGGAAGAAAATTATAGACAAACATGTTACATGTAAAAGTTATAAGATCATCTCCAAGCAGCTTGATGTTCCTGTGACTACAGTTGCACATATTATTCAGAAATTTAAGCTCCATGGGACTGTAGCCAACCTCCCTGGACGTGGCCGCAGGAGGAAAATTAATGCAAATCAAAGAGACGGATAATACGAATGGTAACAAAAGAGCCCAGAAAAACTTCTAAACAGATTAAAGGTGAACTTCAAGCTCAAGGAACATCAGTGTCAGATCGCACCTTCCGTCATTGTATGAACCAAAGTGGACTTCATGGGAGACGACCAAGGAGGACACCATTGTTGAAAAAAAGTCATAAAAAAGCCAGACTGGAATTTGCCAAACTACATGTTGACAAGCCACAAAGTTTCTGGGAGAATGTCCTATGGACAGATGAGAAACAAACAGAACTTTTTGGTAAGGCACATCAGCTATATGTTCACAGACAGAAAAATGAAGCATATCAAGAAAAGAACACTGTCCCTACTGTGAAACATGGAGGAGGCTCTGTTATGTTCTGGGGCTGCTTTGCTGCATCTGGCACAGGGTGTCTAGAATCTGTGCAGGGTACAATGAAATCTCAAGACTGTCAAAGGATTCTAGAGAGAAATGTGCTGCCCAGTGTCAGAAAGCTTGGTCTCAGTCACAAGTCATGGGTCTTACAACAGGATAATGACCCAAAACACAGCTAAAAACACCCAAGAATGGCTCAGAGGAAAACATTGGGCTATTGTGAAGTGGCTTCTATGAGCCCTGACCTCAATCCTATTGAGCATCTTTGGAAAGAGCTGAAACCTGCCGTCTGGAAAAGGCAACCTTCAACCACGAGACAATGGAGCAGTTTGCTCTTGAGGAGTGGCCAAAATACCTGTCGAGAGGCGCAGAAGTCTCATTGACAGTCAAGGAATCGTTTGATTGCAGTGATTGCCTCAAAAGGTGCAACAAAATATTAAGTTAAGGAACCATCATTTCTGTCCAGTGCGATTTCATGAGGTTTATATTTTATAAATTCTGTGGAAGCTGAAGAGCAATGTCTGACTGTCATCTGTTCATTCTCATAGATTTTTGATTTATTATTACTTTTGTCAGATTCAAGTTATTTCTGTCACCATTGTGGGTTTTTCTGTCATTAAACGAGGGGTACCAACAATTTTGACCACGTGTGTATTTGTTGCTTGTGGAGCTGCTGGTTGTTGTTCCTTTGTTTCTTCTTCTCTCTGACCATGGAGACATCTACAGAACGTAAGTGACGGCCTTTTCAGCATTTATGGTCTGTTGGTACAGACACAATTATTTTTGCCGGGAGACCCCTTCTGTAACCCTGGCAGTGCGGCTCGGTGGGTGACCCCGCTGTGTGTTCAGTGCATGACCCTCTGAACCCCCAACTACTGTTCACACCTGAAGGTTGCAACAACGATATCATCACATAGGGAGTTGCAATGTAAGCAATTCTCCCCCCCTGAGATGTTCATGACCCTCGTCTCACACAAGGTGTACAGTGTCTCTCACGCTCCCTGTCAGAATCAGGTCACACCTGTCCCTCCGCTGCATAAATATACACCCCCAGGGGAGACTCCTGCGTTCCTTGTAACTCATTGCTGGTGGCTGCAGGAGGATGACTGGGCCCAAGAGCTGACAATCAGAGAAACTGAACCTCCACTTGTGGCTGTACATGAGTGGGACCCTCATCAGAGGCCAGTGCAGAGCGGACCCCCGAGAGTCACCTGTCACATCCATGACTAGTGCATCGCCCGACTCAGGACGCTGATCTCAGGACGCGCTGATTAGACGCGCTGATACAGGACACTGCTGATCCCTATCTCACGCCCCAGGACAGACTCTTCTTATCAGTGTGAACAATGTCAGCAACATGAACAGAAGCCTTACAAACCGCGAGTCATCGCATTTCAGGCCAACCATCAGGAAAAGTGCCCCCCACCAGCAACAAAGTAAGTGCCCCCAAGTGTCCGACCTACAGTACAGGCATCACCGCAGGTGCAGTCACAGAAGCCTCAGAACTACAATCGTCCAGAACGGACCACCGCCGCAGCTCAGCTAGGACACAGCAGCAGGTCTGGAGCAATGGGACTGGACAGATGAGGCTGAGATACAGGTCAGACACAGCGGGACCAGATGTGGGAGGATCTCCAGCCGCCGCGCAGAGAAGCAGCTGATACCTGCAGTGTAAAGCCCCCGTCTCACATAGCGATACACCAGCGATCCCGACAATGATCAGGATCGCTGGTGTGTCGCTACATGATCGCTGCTGAGCTGCCAAACAGGCAGCGATCAGTCACAACGACACTGCGGGTAACATCGCTTAGTTACCCGCAGTGTACGTCGGATACCAGCGCGCTGATGCAGGGAGCTGGTATCCAAGGTACACATCGGGTTTGTAGGCACAGCCCCGCGCCTGGAAACCCGCTGTGTACCTTGGTTACCAGCGGATCGCTGGTCTCCGCCTGTCACACGCAGCGATGCGTGCCTGTCAGCAGGAGACCAGCGATCAAAAAAATGTCCTGAATTTCAGCGACGATCAGCGATACCCAGCAGGGGGGCTGATCATCGCTGAATGTCACACACAGCGATATTCGTCTGGTCGAGGGTCGCTGCTGCGTCACAAAACTAGTGACTCAGCACCGATCTCGTAGCGATATCGCTATGTGAGACGGGGGCTTTAAGAATGGGGGACGAAACACTAAGAGATAATCCCATTTCCAAGATACAATCGCAAAATAAATAAGGTGCAATCATTTTAATATTAGCAAACACCTCCAATTCGGAATGTAGAATAGTTCTTCTGATTAGCTATGTCGCTTACCCCATGTGCAGGGAATTTAGCTTAGGTATCCATGGTTCCATTCATATACTGATAGTTGTTAGTGGTCATAAGCATGGATACCTAAGCTACTGCAATGCCTGCACATGAGGTAAGCAACATAGCTTATCAGGAGAACTATCCTACCTTAAATGAAGGTAAGAGAAAAGAATTTGGTTAAAAAGACCAAAAAAGAACGACCACAGATCCCACAATAAAGAATTGTTAGAAAAAATCTTTATTACATATATGAATGAATAATGGACAGGTGTACAAAAAACTATGACAAAAGTGAGGTGCGATGCCGGTCAGAGTCACGCACCAAAGAGAGACGCAACTAGCCTGTATGACTATTGTAAAGTAACCAAGCACCTGGGGTGCGGTCACCACATCTCTATCACATTGTGACATAACACGGTTATCAGGATATATGTAAGAGAACAGGAGCTTTTATCATTATGGCTGATTGCTGATTAACCCTGGTTGCAAGTTATAACAAACATCTTCCATCATAGGTAACGCTGCAGCACCGTAAGTATCAGAGTCAGCCTGCAAACAGCCAGACGCTCCTCAAAAATGAACCCGCTAGTGCAAACAATATATCCACGGTGCCGATATGAGGGGCATAATGTTACTTACTATAGGTGTAAGAGCGGCACAGTCAGGGTCAATTAGGCCAGAGCGTGTGCCCCAACGCACGTTTCAGATACTCGTCCTTTGTCAGGGGGCGTCAGCACAAATAACCGGGCGCTTTAAAAATACGCCGGACCGGAAGTGACGCATTCATCACCGTGGTAACCTGTCACGCCGAACCGCGCCTGCGTCTCGCGACGGGAAGCCGAGGCTGGGTGCTAGGCAACCAGACGCTACCTATGCAGGGAACGGAGCGGCGCAAACAGGTACAGTGTGAATGCGTGCAGGGCCACGGTCGCCACTCATCAAAGAAAAAGGCGCAGTCAGAAGTCAAAAAACCAGATGATGTCCACAAAAAGCATAAAAGCATAAAACAAATACATAAATACAAAACATTTATTGTATTTGTTTTATGCAAATGGATTGTGTTGTTTTTCTGCAGTATTTATGTATTTATTATTTCCTTGTTTATGAGCTTATGGATCATATCTCTCTATTGCTGGATGATTATTGTTCTGACATCTTGTATTTGTGTGTTTAAACAAACATGACCTATGCGATACAATAATGCTCAATACTGACTGTCTTAGTTAGCAGTTCTCTTATTATTATTTATATCACCTTTTTGTGGACATCATCTGGTTTTTTGACTTCTGACTGCGCCTTTTTCTTTGATGAGTGGCGACCGTGGCCCTGCACGCATTCACACTGTACCTGTTTGCGCCGCTCCGTTCCCTGCATCTGTAGCGTCTGCTTGCCTAGCACCCAGCCTCGGCTTCCCGTCGCGAGACGCAGGCGCGGTTCGGCGTGACAGGTTACAACGGTGATGAATGCGTTGACTCGCTCCACAATTGTGGATACCAGGGCTATGGGGTACTCGGAGCCGAGCCCATAGATTTCTATGGGAGTTGTCACTGGCAGCGGGACTCGGTCCGTGGCCCTGGCGATCATGCAATGGGGGATATTTACAGGGGATTATTAGGATAGGTAGTTCGTTACGCCACCTGTGGTATCTGATCAATTGACCAGCGCTGCTATAAGGATCTTCACAGGGATGTTATGGGGCAGCTGGGTGGTAAGTCTCCCACAGGTGAGACTGGTCCCTGGAAGTCTATGGTGATGATGCAGGGTGTAGATAAGAATTCAGTCGCACACAATGCAGCTTCTTTTCATACCTTTTACTGGTAGATGTTTCAGGCAGATCCTGGGGAGCTGGTCGGGGTGGAGATGCACATTCGGGTAACCGCTGAGCAGGTTAGAGGCCTCCTTTACTTCCATATACATGTGAGTCCAACTTGCCTGAAGCGAAGTTAACTCTGTTATCTCCAGCTTTCTCAATAACTGACAAGCCCGGCCGACGTTGTGGTGGAGCCTTATGAGTGGTGAGAACAGAGTCCTTCTATGCAGGGCCCTGCTAAAAGTCCCTGTCCCTCCTGACTCCGGTTACGTATCGACACTTAGGGCTACTCTCTGCGACCTGTAGTCCAGATGCCTCCGGTTTTCTTGTTACTATGCTCGAAACACTAGCAACGCCTCGGACTCCGGTGTCCGGCAACTTAGTGCAGGCAATCCAATACCTGAAGCACTTCTCTCTGTCTTCTCCACTATGCCCTTCGCCCTGCTCTTGCTCTTAGCATAAACACTTGTAGCTTCGATGGTAATGTCAGCTTTCTCCAGAGCTCGCTGAGCAGCTCTCAGTATCCTCCTTGTTTCAGCTTCTGTTGAGGTACTGATTAAGGGTAGCTCTGACTAGGCTAGGATGATTCACTTCACCCTACTAGCCTCCATTTCTTTGTCAGGTGAGCTACGCTAGCTCTGCGAGGATTCAGTCCTCTCTCCTCTCCCTCCAAGTCCAGACTCCACTGGCACTGAACTGCACTGTCTGAAGACAGGGAACTGACTGACCTGAGCTCTTCTCAGACAGGAAACAGACTGCACTGTCCTAAGACAGGAAGCTTGAATGAGCTCTGCTACGTGTCACCCCTCCTATACCCCTGGTGGGTGTGTCTGAAAGGGTGAGTGACGTGAATAGATAACAAGCTTTTACGGTTACCTTCCTGTGCACTCTCCTGGATTTTATGTGTGCCTTACATAGCTGGGCCACACATCCCCCTTGGTTAAACACAGCACTCCCGGGCTGTAAAAGAGAAAAAGAAAACATTTTTGTTTTGCATATAACAACAACATTTTAACTCTTCCCATCCGGGAGGTAAGACTTCTTTAACGTTACAATTTGTACATTAGAAAAATTACAATAGTATCAAAGCATCAAAACATTCTCATAACACAAGACAAATTCTTGTGGAGGACCCGCACCAAAAACCTCCCACGTGGGTCCTGGGTGGGCTGCAGGACTTCTGACTGCAGACCTCACTCTAGGCCACACCATACGGGTTTTTCTTCAGAGGTGATAGTAATGGTTTCGTGTAAAACCAAGATAATGCACCGAAGCGCAACTATTTACAAAGCAAGTTCTTGGGCTGGAGTGCAGTTGGTGGAACTTACTGGTATGTGGTTGTACAAGTCAACCAAGTCAGGTAACAAGTCTGGCCACCGATTTCTTTCTTCCAGTGGTACAGTTTTCAGTAAATCCATGACAATGTGATTCATCTTTTCACAAAGGCCGTTGATCTGAGGGTGGTACGGGGTCGTTCTGATCTTCTTACATCCATACAACCGACAGAATTCCTGAAACAGTTCCGCTTCAAATGCAGGACCTCGATCAGTCAGTACCTGCTCTGGATATCCGTGTGGTCTGCAGAAACTTGCTTGGAAGGTTTTTGCTGCTGTCTCTGCTGTCAGATCTTTGACAGGGGTCGACCACCAGAAATTTGGAATAGTGATCCACCATGGTCAGGGCATATGAGTATCCTGACCTGCTTGGGGACAACTTGACGTGATCCAATGCTACGATCTCCAGGGGACGAGTCGTCCGGATAGGCTGCAAGGGTGCTTTCTGACTACAGTAGTCTTTCCGTCTGAGGCCACAGGGTCCACAGTTCCAGCACCACTTCTCGATGGAGCTGCGCATCCCTACCCAGTAGAACCGACACCTCAACAGGGTCTCCAGCTTTTTCCAGCCAAAGTGTCCTGCTTGATCGTGGTAGGCTTCTAACACCATTTGGATGTCTGCTCTGGGGACCACTATCTGCCAAACCATTTCATGGGTCCTTGGGTCGACGTATCTCCTGCACAACTTCTCACGGTATATGAACAACCGGCTTCTGTCATTCCACAGGAGCTTTGCTGGTATGGGTGCGTCTTTCTCCAAGGAGGACCCTTCCTGTTTTATCAACTCCTTGATACGGCTGACCACGGGATCGCTGTCCTGAGTTTCCTTCCAGCTGTGATGAGGTAAAGGGTTCAACATCTCACCACACTGCTTTCTGTAGACTCGTTGCTCTTGGACCATCCCATTTTGGTGGAACGCAGGTAGCTCGATTTCTTCCAGATCGTCTGATTCTTCCTCCGTGTCAGATTCATGCGGCATTCTGGACAAGGCGTCTGCGTTAGCATTTTTACGGCCCGCTCTGTACTTGCTGGTAAACTGATAGTTTGACAACCGAGCCATCCAACGTTGCTCCATGGCTCCCAGCTTGGCGGTTTCAAGGTGCGTCAAGGGGTTGTTGTCTGTGTATGCAGTGAACTTGTTGGAGGCAAGATAATGTTTGAATCTTTCGGTAATGGCCCAGACCAGCGCCAGAAACTCCAGTTTGAAGCTGCTATAGTTTTCCGGATTCCTCTCAGTTGGCCTGAGCTTTCTGCTGGCATACGCGATGACTTTTTCTTGGCCATTCTGCTTCTGACTGAGGACAGCTCCTAATCCTTCGTTACTGGCATCTGTGTATAGCAGGAACGGTTGGCTGTAATCTGGGTAGGCTAAGATTTCATCGCCTGTCAGAATCTCTTTCATCTCTTTGAATGCCTCAGCTTGTTCTTTACCCCAATTGAATGGAGGGTTTCTGCTCTTGAGAGGTTGTCCGACCAGGGGGTTTCTGTAAAGGCGCCGCCTTCTTAGTGTAATCTTTTACAAACCTCCTGTAGTAACCTGTTAGTCCCAGGAACTGACGCACCTCCTTTAGATTCTTCGGCTCCGGCCATTTCTGGATGGCTGTGACCTTCTCGGGGTCCGGCGCTACTCCTTCGGAACTGACAATATGTCCCAAGTACTGTACCTTCCGTTTGAGCAGGTGGCACTTTGAGGGCTTCAGTTTCATCCCATACTTGGACAGTGACTCGAATACCTCTGCCAGGTGCTTCAGATGATCCTCATATGTCTTGGAGTACACAATTACGTCGTCCAGGTACAGCAGCACAGTTTCAAAGTTGAGATGTCCCAGCAGCTCTCCATCACTCTCTGGAATGTCCCTGGGGCACTGCTGAGGCCAAACGGCATTCTGTCAAACTCACAGAGTCCCATTGGGGTGGTGAAAGCAGTTTTCTCCCGTCCTCCTCAGCCACAGCACTTGCCAGTACCCACTAGTGAGGTCGAGGGTGAAAAGTAGTTAGCCGTTTTCAGAGCAGCTAAGGATTCCTCTATGCGTGGTAATGGGTATGCATCTTTATGTGTTATGCGATTTACTTGTCTGTAATCTACACACATTCTCATGCTACCATCCTTTTTCTTAACTAGACTAGAGGTGCTGCCCAGGGGCTACAACTATCCCTTATCACCCCGGCTTCCTTCATGTCAGCACATTTCCTTAGCTTTCTGATAATGGGCTGGAGGTATAGGGCCTGTACCGCTCTTTGATGGGAGGATGACTGCCTGTAGGGATATGATGCTGTACTCCCTTAATTGTCCCAAAGTCAAGTGGGTGTTTGCTAAATACTTGTGGTACTCTTGTACCACCCGTAGTACCCCCTGTTTCTGGTGGACGGAAGTGGTGTCTGTCCCTATATGAAGCTGCTGACACCAGTCCGCTACCGGGGTTGCCGGATCATTATCCTCCGCTGGTTGGCGGGAGCTAAGGACTCGGTTGTGAGGATAGAATTGTTATCTACGGCATTAATTTAGCAACAGTGGCATAACGTGGTAAATTTACTTCATCGTCCCCCCAGTTGAGAAGTCGTACTGGTACTCTCCCATTTATTACTTCCACTACCCCTCTAGCAATCATGAGTGTAGGTCTGTGCTCTGAACATGGGGTTCTACTACTGCTTGGTAGTTCTGTCCCTCAGACCTATGGCTGCTCTACACCATATTAACATTTCACTCATTGGGGGTATTACAATGGGGTTCGAGTCTGTGACCCGTACATTACCGATTTCACCATCTGTAAGCTTCGCTTGCTGCTGGCACATCAGGGCCCGGATCTCCCTCTGGATCACTCCCTTCTGCTTTGGCCTGGCACTTTCAGCGAGCTGTTGGAGCAAAAACACAACTTCTCCCAGACAGTTACTGATAATGTTAGTACCTAGTATCACATTTAAGGCATTCTCCTCATTTACAGTCTTAACCACTAAAAGTCCCTGATCCTTCAGCTCCACCCTGCCCACTTTTACGTTTACGTTTTTGGCTCCAATTATTTCAACAGGGAGGCCATTGGTGGCGTACACTGTCAAGTCAGGGCTCGGGGGCTGGAGACTGTCCATGGAACCAAAATTTATTGTAAAGGACGTCAGGTATGATGGTCACCTGAGATCCCGTGTCCAGCAGTGCAGGGATTGCAATCCCGTCCAGAATCATGGACAGGTAGGGCCGTCCACCCACGAACCTGCGGTTCCAGTCTAAGGGGCCTGATGAGTCTACTCCTGGGTGTTGGCCCTCGACCCAGGATCGGCTTGTTTAAAGGACATTGCTGAGCCATATGACCTTTTTGGTTGCAGCGGTAGCAGATGATCTCTCGGCGAGGATGGTGTTGATCAGGAGTCGCTCCTGGGGGTGGCGTGGTCCTCCTCCGGTGGGCGACGTCCTCCATTTCCTCCGGTTCATCCAAGGGACATCCTCTGGCAGTCGGCTAGTAGAATCTTTCCTCCTTCCTCTTTCCGCAGTTGCAGGGCATTCATTACAGTGGCCAAGTTCTTAGTCAGCTGGCGCACTTCGAGCGCAGACATTC